>ML779703.1:94075-165965 GCA_009831015.1 Picea engelmannii | reverse complement strand
GAAGATGTAGGGCACTTGGATGACAGTCTACTGGACACGCACTTGTTTGCAGTACATATGGTCGATGATTATTTTGCAGACATAGTCTAGTTCTTGAGCACAAGAGTATCCCCATTTGACTTTACAATTGCACATAAGAAGTAGTTAGTAGTAACGGAAGTAGATTATCATCTTATAGCAGATAATTTGTACAAGTTTGGTGTACATGGTATTCCGCGATGTTGTGTATTGGAGCACGAGAGATCTATAATTCTATCAGAGGCACATGGAGGAGTTGCAGGAGGCCATTATACAAGGAAAGTGATAACTCAAAATATTTTGTGTGCAGGACTTTGGTGGTCAACCCTTCATAAGGATGTGAAGGAGTTCTGTCAGACCTGTGATGTATGTTAGAGAGTTGGGAAGCCTTCCAAAAGAGATGAGATTCCTTTAGTACCACAAATTACATTGCATCATTTTGAAAAGTGGGCATTTGATTTCATTTTATCGATCAATCCACCAATGAAAATATCAGGAGAAAGATATACATTACTGTGATAGAGTACTTGACCAGATGGGTCGAAGAGGAACTTGTCAGAGATTGTAGCACGAATATTATTGTGCAGTTTCTGTTTGAGAATGTGGTTACAAGGTTTGGATGCCTGAGAATTATTATGAGTGATTAGGGGACTTATTTTCTGAATAGGACAATTGTTTCTTTGACAGAGGAATTCCAAATTCATCACTAGAAGATCACACCTTATCATCCTTGGGAAAATGGAACATTGGAATCGTTCAACAAGATTCTAGAGCATGCATTGACAAAAGTATGTAATGTAAGTTAGGATGACCGGTACTTGAGGATTCTTACAGTTTTATGGGCATATAGGACCACATGTAAGAAGTTGACAAGTCATACACCCTTCAAACTAGTGTATGTCTAGGAAGTTGTTATGCCTATGGAGTTCATTGTATTGAGTCTATGCATTGTCACGCTGACAGAGCTCACTGATTCTTGCACAGTAGAGAAAAGACTTTTAGAGTTAGTAGCATTGGAGAAAGACCATTTTGTCGTAGGATTTCATCATTTGTTCATAAGTCTTGGCATGACAAACATATTAAACATAAGAAGTCCCATATGGAAGAATTAGTTTTACTTTATGACAACAATTTTTTAAATTGCCCTAGGAAGTTCCAAATGCATTGGTTGGGTCCATATGTGATAATACATGTGACAGAGGCAGGTGATGTTCATTGGATAAACTGAATGGGAAAATGTGGAGGACTAGTTAATGGTAATTGGATGAAACTGTATAGAGACAACTGAGCTTCCGCACACTAGTTTGAACATGCAGTATGTGTACCATAGGATCTATATTTTAGTGTAGAAAAAGAAAAGAAGAAAAGCAATAAAATAGTTTGAGGCAAAAGATAGAAGGTTGAAGTTATGCATAAGGTATTATTCAAACAGTTAAATTATTGAATTGCAAGAAATGTCAGCGTAGAGGGAAGGAAAAGATTTAAATAAAATACATTACAGGACAAACATTAAAGAGAAAACATGACGGCGAGGTAGTGGAGATGCATATTCATAAATTAAAAACAACAAGAGTATTTTGATAGGATGGAAAATATATTGTATAATCCACCGGAGGATATGAATTTAATGAAGAGTTAGGGGAAGAACTGAAAGAAAATGCAAGTGGATTAGACTGCAAAATTGGGTGTAAAGAAGAATGGAAACAACTGGAGGCAGACTACAAAATCATATGAGGGGATGACAGGAAAAGGTTATTGTTGTTCGAGCATTCAGAGAGTTAGAAAGAGTCAAGCGATTTTGACAAAGCCCAGTAAGTAAGTTGTAGATGTGAGTTAGTTACAAAGAGAAATAGCACCACCGAAGACAGGAGAAGCCTCATCACAGTAGAATAAGCAACACACCAAGAAGACATTGATACCTGTATTCAAGGAAACCCTTGGAGCGTAAACATCAGGGCCAAGCCCAATTTATTTTCCAAAGAATTATGTACCACCCAGGAAGATGACAATGAAGTAGTTTAAGCTACCAATGGAGCCGAGATATGTTGGGTGTGATAGGGAACCTAAGGTATGAATACCACAACTTGGTTGACGTAAAGAATTTTCTAAAGTTAGCACCAAATAAGTACATGCTTACAAATCTCAGCCCAGATTCACAGGCAGTTATAGTAGATCCATAGGAGTGGGAAGTAGGGCTAGAGAAAATAGGTGTTTTGAATCTATTAGAGATTATGCATTTTGGTAGGAGTGCAGAGATCAACATTTGTATCAAGTTTTTATTGAGTTGCGTCCATAGAGGATTTTTATGGTTAGATAGACCGGTGTTGAGAGACACTCAAACAATTTTGTGGATCATCGGGTTATCATCAACAATGGAAGACATGCCGCCATTATTCATGAACAAATCTAAGGAGAAAGCCTTGGCGAAAAAGATGAAGGATAAGTATGACATAGATAAAGGAGCGCACGGTTTGTATGTTGCAAGTATTAACGATGACACTATAAGGTTCACGATGCAGGTGATGGTTGTAAGTTGTTGAGGAAATGTCGCAAAGATCAAGTACCAACATCTGTAACAGCAACAACTAAGAAGTGAGTCGTAGGAGTACAAATGAATTGGGAGACTTTCCTAGTAAACTAATTCATGATGGATTGCAGGGAGGCATGAGATAAAAAAACATAATTTCACTATGCATGGCTATTTACATTAATTTCATTAGTGGCTTGGAGGGAGCCAAAAGACACTCATTTTTTGGGAGTTGCGAAGAAACCATGTTTGGCAGCAAGATATGTGAACTTGTGGCATACTGTGCACAACGAAATACAGTAGTGTAATAACATCACTTTCTATGTTTACAAAGAGGTAATTCGACAGAGCATTCAGGATACACTATGTATACTACCATAGGTAGTGGAAGCATACAAGGTGACTGTGCATTTTAAAGCAAGAATACACCATATGTATATCCAAGCCAAGAGGGACCCAGATCAACAGTGGTTGACGACCCGATACAAGTTGACAGGAGGTGAAGTTGGACATATTATAGAAGAATGGGAGGAAGAATGGAAAACCCCAGTACCAGAAACACAACCACCAGAGAATGATCTGAAATAAGAAGAATAAGAATAGGAAGGACAAGGAAATGGCACAAGAGACACACAGAAAGTAGTCTCACACCCTGGAGAGAAGAGGAAAGAACATTTTTGATGATTAAAATCGCAACGAGGATTTTTCCCACAAAGTATTGCTAAAGCCTATTAATTATAAGCTAAATGATATATATAATACTAGTAGGTGGGACCCCCTTGTAGATTTGAGGATCATATTTGGTTCTTATTGATGTTTTCATTGTTGTTCGATCCTGCTTACAGGTTTGAGCATGATTAATGATCAATGTTGGTTCTATTCATGACAAATGGATAATGAATGTTTGTTCTCTTTATCTAGGATCGAATGGCATGTCATAATGGCTTATGATATCCATTGTTACCTTTGATATTTACTCCTTGATTTATTGCTTGTGACACCTGCAAAAGATACATGTTAGTAACAACAAAAGAGAAATTGAAAATAAATGAAGCAATATGAACAAAATCCAAAAGAAAGGAACTATGCTACTATGCTATACGATGTTGCACTATGCATTTGAAGTTTAAATGGATTTTTATTAGTCCTAGATAACAGGGTTAGTGGCTATATGATTTATTGGCTTATATGGAAAAACATGTGATATGTGTTATGGTGTGGTTGGCAATGGTTAATATGACATAGGATGGCGCATTTTGGATGTTGGTTTCAATGCATGGTTTAATTAAATGAATTAATGGAATAGTTGGTTGGCGCATACTAAGTGATTGAAGGAGAAAAGGATGGAAGCGACGTGCATTTAATGCACATCACTCCATACCTCTCCCATTGGTCGTCACCCTAGATTGGCTATTATTCAATTGTGTTTCATTGTGGTTAATCCCCAATTTCAGGCAAGGGAAGAAATGCTCGACCAAGCTCGCATTTTTAAGGATTTTAGTTACATGTGTTTCTTTTTCTCCATCCATGAACCTGCTTTGGTTATGAAATATATATTGGCTCGACAATGTATGGGTTTGTGCTTTTCTTGATACTGGAAACTGAGTAAACTTGTGATATTTCTCTGGAATGGATGGTTTGTGTGGTTTTTGTTGCAATGATGGTTGAAGTCATAGCTTCATTGACTATTTTGAGTGCTAGAAGCCATGAAGTCTCTCTGTCATCCCTATTGGTTTTGGTTGGAGGGTTTCATTCACTCCAAATTTGTTGGTTGTCTCCACACATTCCATGTCACCATGCACGGTCGTTTTGTTGTTATGGGGTTGTTGGGTTTGATTTTGAACCACCTTGTGTCACTGTGTATCATTCACCTGGGTATGGGCTCGTTCACGCTATTGATGTTTGCGCAGTGGGTTATGATGGCTATTATGCCAAGGGGCTTTCTTTAAGGTTGATTTCTATTTCATGGCTATGTTTCATCTCAACATTTTTTGAGTTGACTGGGAAAACCACGAGGGTTATGCCATGTGTGTTCTCGGTGTTATTATGGGCCAATGAGAAGTTTTTGCCCCTCTATTCATAGTCTCTCCTACCTAGTGAACAGTCACACTCTCTTACAGAGCTATTGGTGATATGGCCTATGTGTCCACCATGTTGTATCGAAATTTTCCCACCTATTGTTGGTGGTCGACTCCAGTTTCCCTGTGTTGGTTCTACAGAGTGAACCCTTGATTATTCAAAGCCTGTTTTGGAGCCAGTTTAATCTTGTCAGGCACATGTTTTGAGTTGATGGATTATAGTTGACAGTGGTTGGTTATTGGTTGTGTCTATTAATAGCTACCACAGTGGTTTTTATGATTGGTGTATAATCGATGCATTCTTTTATTGTGGAAATTGATTTGATAGTTCAACATGTTTTAAATTGGTTGATTTGAGAAATGGAATTAGGCATATAGTTGTTGTCTCCTTGTATTGGATTGATAGCTCAACATAGTTTGATGTTTTTCAGAGTAATTAGACATGTACAGTCACATAAATGCTCTTTCATTTTGTTGAATGGTTTGTGTATCGTACAACATCATATAAGTTGAAATGATAATTGTTGTTACTGTTTAAATCGAAAATTAGGATTATTGCAATATTGATGATGGTGTTTTGGCTATCCATTTCATATGTTATGGGTATCGTTTGATTACACCATCAAATATGGGCATGGGTTTTATAATAGTATGATTTCATTGCAATTTGATTATTAAATTGTTTAGAGGAATGAAATCGGTCACGGTTTTTGTGTCTGTGTTTGATTGAGGAAATAATTCATGGACAGTGGTTGATATTTTGATGTTGAACAAAGTGGAAACAAGTGACTATGTGTTCATTTGGAAATTGTTTTAAATATTAAATGGAACAAATGAGAAGAAACATAACTCTTCTACATGTTGTTTTGGAAGGCATATTGTCTTCTTTTGATGACATTGTGTTAGAGATTTAATTACGAACAATGGGCAAGTTAATACACAAAATTGATTGAATTATACACAGTAGTTGTTCACTGTGATTATTTGGTTAGTGTTGGATCTTTTTCATTTAATATAGAATGGTTTTATGGATTACTTAACTAATTTTATGAACAATATCCTCTCTCTTCCCTACCATTATTTCACTTTTTGCTAATTACAATCCCCTCGCCTTCCCATATTCATTTTTCACTCCATGTTCCTAAAATTTAATTACAGTTAAGAAAAAATTGTATTGTAACAGTTTAAGATCACATGGATGGATTAAAGTGATGTGTTCTTTGGTTTACATTTCAGTTGATTGTTGTTGTTTGTGAGCAGTAACCATATTCTTTTTCCAGTCATTTTAACATTTTTTCGCTCAATACAAACCCCTCACATATCCCATAACCTTTGTTCATCGCTTGCTCATTGACAATGGATTAAACAATTTGTATGGATTGGATTGCATGAGTCTGATATGTTGTTGAGCCAAAATTTATTTCATATTTTAAAAAGAGTTGTTATGTATGGTTGACAAAGAAACTATTTGCTAATCAATTATGCATACAAGAATGAGTTTTTCAAGAAAAAGGTTGAAAACTGAGGCCCACCATGACCCGGAAAAAGGGAAAACCACTACTGCCCCTTCCTCACCTTCAAATGATTCTGATAAATCTATTTCTTCCTGCATGCATTTGAAGGACAATTTCTCTCATGTGATCAAAAAGATTAGGCCTAAAGGCTCCACACAGCCTAACGCAAATTCAGAGATATTGAAAGATGATAGCAGCAACAAAAGAAAGATTGCCTCATAGACTGAAAAATATGGATTTTAAGTTTTATTTATTTATTATTGTTGAGAACAGTTGACTTCGAAAATTTTGGACAACATGCTATTTTGGATATATGACTAATATATTTTTGAAAATAATTTAAAATATAAATGAGATAAATTGCCAAACATGAATGTGATGACGGGAGTCACAAGGAGGGATTTTTTTGTTTAATTGTTAAGAGCTAAAGGGGAGTCACAAGGGGTCCCACCTACTAGTTATTATTTATTTAAAACCCTTATTATGATTTATTACTTTTCCCCCTAACTAAAAGTTGGTTGAGTTTTTAGTTAACTTAACTAATGAAGTAGTTCAACTACTTCAACCAATTCTAATTTTCTTAAAGGTAAAAGGAAAGGGAGGAACAAGAGGAGAATAGAAAAAGAATCATACTAAGGTTTGTTCTTTAATTTTTCGTTGAGATAGTTTAGTTTTCATTCATTCCTTAATTTATCACAGGCCTAATTCTTTTTTATGATAGCAAGGTCTTATTGTAGACAACAAGATTCAGGGATGAATTACATCATTCAGACACTTGTTTTTCAGAGGTGTTGATTTATCTTTGATATTTTGTGTAGAATTGTATGTTTGTGAATTAGTTTTCATGACTGACAAAGGCTATTGTGTAGACTCGAGTAGGCAGCAATATCTGGCAAGTTGATCCATCTTTTAGAATTCATTTTTTTATTTTATGTCAGAGGTCCTTTTGTATGTTTCATTGGGGACGTCTAAGTTTGACTTTGGTCCAAAAATTCTTCACTAAATTTTGTAAAGAGAATGACTCTTTGATGAATTGGAATGAAATAAAGGATTGCTTTGTGTATCATTTGTCTTGATTATCTACTTGGTGTCTTTACTTCTGTCGCTATATTTATTTCAGCATCTGTTATGTTCAGAAAAACACATAAATAATGAATTTTTCAGCAAGATTTTATTTATAAAAAAACCAGCCTAAGCACTTGTAATCAATGCTTGTGGGTTAGGATATTAATTTTGATGGCTATAAACATAGGGTGATATTCCCATCTATTTTTCTTTAGCCAAGCGAAATCTGAAAATGCTTGAGTAAGATCATTTAATATATTTTCCTCAACATTTATTTGGCGACCATACTGGGGAGATATTCAATATCTCTCTGGTTAATTTTATGTTTGATTAGCATCGATACATCTATTTTTATGATTTTGATTCTTTGACTTTTTTTATTTCTTAATGACTGTGCATTTTGCAAGGCAGCCCAATATTGAGCTCGGTCTTTAAGATCATACCATCATTGCTTTGAACCTATTTAATACCATTTTAGACACTACCAATACTCGTGCTGAGCTAAATCATTCATGGGCACCAATTGAACGAGATATTAGTTCCCAAGAACATTGGGAAGTTAGACATAGACAGCCTAGAAATCAACAGTAACCTTCTTGTTCCTTCAATTTTGGCCTTTCTTTCGTGTCCTTAGACTCTCGTGTTTCTAGAAGAAGAAGAGGCTTATCACCTGAAATTAATCCTATTGCTGAGATACGAGGGAGGAACGTTGTGTTGTCAACCCAACAAAGTTATCTAAGGAGAAATTGGTCTGATTCATCAAGTTTGTCTTTTTATCCCTCACCTATCATCCACAAGATGGAATCTAGTAGTGGCTCTGGTGGCACTAGAAGTGATTCATCCTCTTAGTATTCATCTTCGTCAATGATTGGTAGTTGTTGGCCCTTGGTTATGGAAGCAAGCGAAGATTAAAGAAGAAAAGGTAAAATGTGAACTACGCGGAAGACATAGTAACTATTACTAGGTCGAAGTAAGCAAAAGAGCAGAAAAGATGGAGCGAAGTCCGAGAATGCAAGCTATTAGATGAGGAGATCAAGGATGACAGGTCAGCAAGAAAGAAGGATCGTGGACAACTCAACAAGCGAAAAAAGGCATCGTTGGATGTTGTGGAGCACCGTGCGAGAAGGAAGGGAAGATAGGCTAGCGAAGCCCTGAAAATACGGGTCAAGTTGACCTAGGGTTTTAGACACCTAGGGTTTTGGTATCTAGGGTTTTGACACCTAGGTTTCAGCCTAAGGATGTCAGTGAGCTATTGTAATGTATAAATAAAGGTCAAGAAGACTTGGGTTGGGTTGTCATTGTCGTTGTTGTTATTTCTCGATCTAGTCGTATTATTGTTATGAGTGATTATTGTTGTGAGAAAGAGAAGTGCTAAGTGTGAGATCCTTTCGGTATTGTAAGATCTCTATCTAGGTGTGGAGATCAAGTCCTATAGTTGGGTGCACAGGAAGGGGAGAAGAAGAGAGAAGAAGAAAGAAGATCTGCTAGTTGAGAGTAAAGACAAGAACTATATGCTTTACCTTAATATATTATAGCATAGTTATGTGGATGTAACCCTAGAGAGAGGGTGAACCACGTATATCTTCTGTTGAATATGTGATTGATGCTATGTTCTTTGTCATTGATATATTGTTATTGCATTATTATGTTAGATCAAATCTATGGTGTGTAGAGTAGATCTAGGTTGATAGGTGATATATGCATGTTGTATTGTCCTGATAATCGATCCACTTGATATTCCCTTTGGTTTTATACATATTTATCTTGCAACCCCCTCATAGTTTCTTTGGGTGAGACTGCATCTGCCTCACAGATGTTTCCAAAAGGGATAGTAGCTAGGGCTTGTTGGTGCACTCTAGGAGTTGAACCCTGGTTCTGCCCCTGTGCCAACAAATGGTTCTATTGTCGGGATAGGAATATTCATGAGGGAATGTCGAGGTGGCTTCCATCGAAGAAAGAAACTCAAAAGTGGATAGAGGATCAAGAGAAGGACTTTGCTGAAGCCCAGAACAAGAGCCCTAATCTTAGTACAAAGGATTGGTTAGAGAGATATATTTTTACTGATATACACGAGATATTCTTTGGAGGAATCCATCAGGAGTTATATGAGTGGTTATCTAGGTTAGCAGATACCCAGTTCGAGATCAGATCTAGATCTTCTGTAGTTTGGACGTCGGAACTGATCAAGAAGGTCAAGAGAGTTGATAACATCATATCACGGGCAGTATATCATTGGTTCAATATCATCATTGGAGGTTACATCACCGAGTTTGATGTCGACAGAGTAGATTCATACAGCCAAGACGAGAGATACCTCTTCAAGGGACCCAGAGGAAAAATTTTACAATTCCTGAAGTTGAGACTCAAGATGTTATTGCATGAGAAGAACATCTTGAAGATATATTAGATTGGTCGGATCTAGAAAGGCTAATTTTCAAGAATTCAAACAGTGACAACGACATAGAAACTGGACATATGCGCAGTGGGAAAGTGTTCAAATAAGTTCATCTTGCAAACATGTTCAATAAGAACCACGAGGATGAGGGTTTCTACAGTGGAAAAGAGGCAAATATGACGGATGAAGAACATTCAGAACCCACTGGGGAAGAGGAAGGAAAAGCTAAAGAGATTCACCGGGAAGAACCTACAACTTCAGGAACTGTGTAGACCATTGAAGTAAGTACTCTTAACCCTCATGTTGATTCAATCATATTAAGCAATCAGAGTAATCCTAGCCACCAGAGCGTCCAGAGCACTGTCACTAGTAGTCCACCACATACTCAACCAGGTGATTTGAAAATAGGGGGATGAATTGTTGTGCTATGAAAGCACCCTCTACTCCATTAAAATAAACTTTTCAGGACCTTGCTCAATGTCTTAGTTATGAAAGATAAATTATGTGCCAAGTTTATGCATCTTCTTGGTGTTTATGTGTGAGGAATTTTTAATGGTTAAATATGTGGTTTAAATAAATACCCAGCAAACATAACTTACAGAAAATAAACTAGCAAACTCACAACAAAGACAATATGATAAAGGAGTTCACCCCCAACTGGCCTACATCTCCTTGAGCCTCCATCAATGGACTAGGCTCTCTGGGATTAGTTTGTCAAAGATTATTTTACAAGATGCTGCTCAAATCCAATGGATTTATTGACTGTACCATTGGGTTCAAAATACATAAAAACCCCAAAAATGACTAATAGAACTCTAAAAATGGACCATGGCTCATCCAGGCATGACCTCTTCTATTGGTGGCCTTGAGCTTCCCTAAGCTTCCTTGTGGCCAAAACACCTGTAAAAGTCCTCAAAAGTATCTGAAAATTATCCCAATGTGTTTATAGCATAACAATTAGTCAAAAATGACCATTCAGTCAGAGAAAACAGACTTGGGCTCATCTGAGCATGGCCTCCATCAATGGGGTCCCAAAGCTCCCAAGAGCTCCTGAAACTTCAAGGTAGAAAAACATGCAAAATAAGTCTCCAAATGGATTTGAAAACTATTCCAATGGATTCAGAACATCCAAACACCCCTATCTGGGCTTTTTCGGCACCTCATTTGGCCAAAAGATGAAAAAGTTAGGCCTCCTGCCATTTTCCTCCTTTAAGCTTGATGTCTCTAGTTTGCCAAAACGCACCTCCTGTGTGAGTAACCTGGCTTCTAGGTGTTTCTCATGCCTAAACCCAGCACACACATTGTTCCCATGAAATGCATGAATTTTTTGCGCCGTTAGCAAACTAAGCCCCCAAAGGCAGAGGTGTTGGGTGCATGGGGGGCCATGTGGCCATGTCCCAACACTAAAATAGGGGCCCGTTTGCATGTTGTTTGTAAGCTCAAAACGTGTCTAGGTATGTGGGTATATTATTTCAAAAATCCCGTGCGAATCTCATGAAACATCTTGTAGAGTTCGGGTCATATGGCAAGGTGTATGCGACCGGGGGCTGGGGCTAAGCCCCAGCCCGAACCCTGCGCCCAAACTACAACATATTTCAATTTAAATATATTCCAAAACATATAGTGTTAAGAAACAATAGCTTGGCACATTGGCGGTAGTTTTTTCTAAGACTTTTCATATGGTGGGAGGTCTAGGGTTTGACTCCTGTGGACTCCATAAAATTTTATACACCAAAACAATAACAGGGTGCCACGTGGCACCTTCCAATTTGCCAATAAAGTGCCATGTGTCATCACGTCATTCGCCCAAGCATATATCAAATCAAAACTTGCCATGTCACCACTTTCCATGTCATCACCTGACACATCAGCATTGCCACATGTGAATTCGTACCCCTACCACGTCAGCCTATATGCACTGTACAGTGAGCAACTTTTTTTACTTGTTTGGCAAATCGAACAAATCATGATATCTCACTCGTCCGATGTCTGTTTGAGCCCGTTCAAAGTGCGTTGGGTTCGTGACAATGAGGGATACACACCTGTTTTTTTTGAGTAAAATCCAAACACTTTCATTTTTGGGCTAAATTTTGACCCCTGGTCCAAATTATGATCACGCCTTCCCACTAAAAGGGTTTTGGACCCACAAAAGCTAATGATTATCTACCTGAGCTTCAATACTCTTCTACTTCCAAGTTATATCAACTGATTCTACTTGAAAAATCTTTTTGGCAATCACCTGGGTACCTTGACATGCCTTGCACTGCAACTGACTATGTCCCTCAACCACTGTCCTCTGGATGTTGTTGACCCACTGTTCTCTTTGTGCTTGGAAGACTGAAAGCCTTCCCACTGAGAATCAAGTCCCTCTTGTGAACTGTTTGACATCAACACAATTCCCTCTACAATGGTTGCAAAATACTTTCCTGTACATCTTGTCACAAACCAAGAAAACCATCAATCTTGAAAACAAACTTTATACAAGACTGAAAATGATTCCAACAAATTCTTTTTTCTCTTCAAGCAAATGGTCGCATCTTGTACTTCATCAAGGAACATGGTGTTTTCCTACATCTTGGTGTACTCAAAATTGACTTACAAGCCAACAAACACCATCGACTAAACATAAGTCAGATAAACATGATCAACACAACATGGTCGTCAAGACAACATCAACAGAAGTCAAGACTCATTTGAAACACATCGACATTCCAAAATGACAAGTCGACATTCATGATACACAACCATGTTACAATCATGAGTCACTCATAGTGAAACTATCATCAAGTTCACTCTTTACACACATACAAAAATCACATGCATGTGCATATCTCTTCAACTCTCCTTCAAGTACAAACATAAGTACATAAACCCAAAAACATGTGGGTACATAAGAGCTGAAATGAAAAGCTATAAATGGTTGCAACAAGTGAGTATCATACCCCTCTTTTACACCCTCCTGACGAAGTTGTGCAACAAAAAGAATGCATTCACATGCAAACTAGCATCATACAAGTTAAGATTAACTGTTGGAACTTGTCAAACTTTCAACAGAAATGCACACATAAGGCTGAAAAGTGCATCTACAAATAAGAAATGCAAGCCTTACTTGTTCAAGAAATCTAACCATTTCTTACCAAGCCATTTCAATGGTGACTTATTTTGCTGAAAATCGTCTTCTTGTGAATCATCTTGACTCACATCGATGATGAAATCTCCTCTTCCATTCTTCCCAAACTCTTTATCCATCTACTTCTCGTGACGTGGATGAGTGGTTGGATGCAATGTCCAACATTGGTCAATGAGATGACCCCTCTTTTGGTAGTGAGTGCAAATATTTTGCATCCTCTTTTCAAGTTGCCTTTGCTTGGAAAGTTTCTTGAATGTGGTCAATCTTTTCCAACATCTTGAAACATGATGGTTATCTAAACCACAATATGTACATGGACTTTTTCTTCCATTTTTACATGCAAATTTACCATGCTTAACATAATCAAAAGAAACCGAGTTATAGGCAAAAATATACCTTGAACATTCACCTTTATCGCCTTCTTGAGGAGGTGAATTTGAAGAGTTGCTAGCTCTGTTTTGAAGACCAACAAAGATGTTCTTGTCTGCATGGCTGTCAAAACTTTCTTGTTTCATGCATTTGCATTCATCTTGAACACACACTTTGCATGCTTGAGGGTTTGAACTTGAAACAAAAGTCCTTGAACATTCACCTTTATCGCCTTCTTGAGGAGGTGAATTTGAAGAGTTATTAGCTCTCTTTTGAAGACCAACAAAGATATTATTGTCCTCATGGATGTTAAAACTCTTTTGTTTCACACATGTGCATTCATCTTGATCACACACTTTGCATGCTTGAGGGATTGAACTTGCAACAAAAGTTGTTCTTGGAACTGTTTCCCTTGTCTTCTCAACTTTGGAATATGCTCCATCTTTCTCTTCATATACAAGACCCCTATACTTGGGCCTCTCCTCAACAACAATAGGCTCAATAAGGCCTTGTGCATGCTTTCCTAACCCTCTACCTTCATAGCCCATTTTTAACAATAACTTGGACCCTATTCCTCTAGTGTGATTTTCAAAAACACCAAAGCATTCATCTTGAGAGGAATTTAAAGAAAAACTAGCATTACATACCTCATGTTCATGCATGTACTTGGTAAGGGTTTCCTTTGCCTTAGGGAGTTGAGTCTCCATCTCATGCAACTTTTCAAGAAGCTGGTGTTTCTCCTCCTTCATGGCCATCAACTGCTCTTGAAGGACAGTACACTCCTTTCTATCTTCCCACAACTCTTGTACTGTATCTCTCATGGTTACAAACTCCTTCAACATCTCTTTGTCAAAGAACTTGGATAATGAAGATGTATGAGAACTATCAATGTTTGAAGCTTCCTCCATCCTTGCAAGATATCAAACTTCAACACAAAAATTGCACAATAATACCAACAACTAAAACTCTAGCTATCAATGGCAATCACATGAGAAAACTATCCTTTGATACCACCTAATCTGAAAATAGGGGGATGACTTGTTATTCTATGCAAGCACCCTCTACTCCATTAAAATAAACTTTTCAAGACCTTTCTCAATGTCTTAGTTATGCAAGATAAATTATGTGCCAAGTTTATGCATCTTCTTGGTGTTTATGTGTAAGGATTTTTTAATGGTTAAATATGTGGTTTAAATAAATACACAGCAAACATAACTTGCATCAAATAAACCAGTAAACTCACAACAAAGACAAGATGATAAAGGAGTTCGCCCCCAACTAGGCTACATCTCCTTGAGCCTCCATCAATGGACTAGGCTCTCTGGGATTAGTTTGTCAAATATTCTTTTACAAGTTTCTTCTCAACTCCAATGGATTTTCTTACTATACCATTGGGTTTAGAATACATAAAAAGCCCAAAAATGACTAATAGAACTCTAAAAACGGACCATGGCTCATCTGGGCATGACCTCTTCTACTGGTGGCCTTGAGCTTCCCTAAGCTTCCTTGTGGAAAAAACACCTGTAAAAGTCCTCAAAATCCTATGAAACCTATCCCAATGTGTTTAAAGCATAACAATTAGTCAAAAATGACTATTTAGTCACAGAAAACAGACTTGGCTCATCTGAGCATGGCCTCCATCAATGGGGGCCCTAAGCTCCCAAGAGCTCCTGAAACTTCAAGGTAGAAAAACCTGAAAAAGAAGTCTCCAAATGGCTTTGAAAAATGTGTCAATGGATTCAGAACATCCAAAAACCCCTAGCTGGGCTTTTTCGGCACCTCATTTGGCCAAAATATGAAAAAGTTAGGCCTCCTGCCATTTTCCTCCTTCAAGCTTGTTGTCTCTGGTTTGCCAAAACACACCTCCTGTGTGAGTAACCTGGCTTCTGGGAATTTCTCATGCCTAAACCCAGCACACGCGTCATTCCCATGAAATGCATGAATTTGTCGCATCGTTAGTGAACTAAGCCAACAAACACCATCGACTAAACATAAGTCGGATAAACATGATCGACACAACATGGTCGTCAAGACAACATCGACACAAGTCGAGACTCATTTGAAACACATCGACATTCCAAAATGACAAGTCAACATTCATGATACACAACCATGTTACAATCATGTTACAACAAAAGTTTTTCTTGGAACTGTTTCCCTTGTCTCCTCAACTTTGGAATATGCTCCATCTTTCTCTTCATATCCAAGACCCCTATACTTGGGCCTCTCCTCAACAACAATAGGCTCAATAAGGCCTTGTGCATGCTTCCCTAACCCTCTACCTTCATAGCCCATTTTTAACAATAACTTGGACCCTATTCCTCTAGTGTGATTTTCAAAAACACCAAAGCATTCATCTTGAGAGGAATTTGAAGAAAAACTAGCATTATATACCTCATGTTCATGCATGTACTTGGTAAGGGTTTCCTTTGCCTCATGGAGTTGAGTCTCCATCTCATGCAACTTTTCAAGAAGCTGGTGCTTCTCCTCCTTCATGGCCATCAACTGCTCTTGAAGGACAATGCTCTCCTTTCTATCTTCCCACAATTCTTGTATCGTATCTCTCATGGTTACAAACTCCTTCAACATCTCTTTGTCAAAGAACTTGGATAATGAAGATGTATGAGAACTATCAAGGTTTGAAGCTTCCTCCATCCTTGCAAGATATCAAACTTCAACACAAAACTTGCACAATAATACCAACAGCTAAAACTCTAGCTATCAATGCCAATCACATGAGCAAAATTATGCTCTGATACCACCTGATCTGAGAATAGGGGGATGACTTGTTATGCTATGCAAGCACCCTCTACTCCATTAAAATAAACTTTTCAGGACCTTGCTCAATGTCATAGTTATGCAAGATAAATTATGTGCCAAGTTTATGCATCTTCTTGGTGTTTATATGTGAGGAATAAATACACAGCAAACATAACTTGCAACAAATAAACCAGCGAATTCACAACAAAGACAAGATGATAAAGGAGTTCACCCCCAACTAGGCTACATCTCCTTGAGCCTCCATCAATGGACTAGGCTCTCTAGGATTAGTTTGTCAAAGATTCTTTTACAAGCTACTCCTCAACTCCAATGGATTTACTGACTGTACCATCAGGTTCAAAATACATAAAAACCCCAAAAATGACTAATAGAACTCTGAAAACGGACCATGGCGCATCCGGGAATGACCTCTTCTATTGGTGGCCTTGAGCTTCCCTGAGCTTCCTTGTGGGAAAAACACCTGTAAAAGTCCTCAAAATCCTATGAAACCTATCCCAATGTTTTCAAAGCATAACAATTAGTCAAAAATGACTATTCAGTCATAGAAAACAGACTTGGGCTCATCTGAGCATGGGCTCCATCAATGGGGGCCCTAAGTTCCCTAGAGCTCCTGAAACTTCAAGGTATAAAAACATGCAAAATAAGTCTCCAAATTTCTTTGAAAACTGTGCCAATGGATTCATAACATCCAAAAACCCCTAGCTGGGATTTTTCGGCACCTCATTTGGCCAAAAGATGAAAAAGTTAGGCCTCCTGCCATTTTCCTCCTTCAAGCTTGTTGTCTCTGGTTCGCCAAAACGCACCTCCTGTGTGCGTAACTTAGCTTCTAGGTGTTTCTCATGCCTAAACCCAGCACATGCACTATTCCTGTGAAATGCATGAATTTTTCACACCATTAGTGAACTAAGCCCCCAAAGGCGGAGGTGTTGGGTGCATGGGGGGCCATGTGGCCATGTCCCAACGCTAAAATAGGGGCCCGATTGCATGTTGTTTGTAAGCTCGACACGTGTCCAGGCACGTGGGTATATCCATTCAAAAATCCTATGTGAATCTTGTGCAATATTGTGCATAGGTCGGGTCATATGGCAAGGTGTATGTGACGGAGGGCTGGGGCTAAGCCCCAGCCCAGACCCTGCGCCCAAACTACAACATATTTCAATTTAAATATATTCCAAAACATATAGTGTTAAGAAACAATAGCTTGGCGCATTGGCAGGGAAACCTTTGCTAAGACTTTGCATATGGTGGGAAGTCCAGGGTTCGACCCCCGTGGACTCCATAAAATTTTATACACCAAAACAATAACAGGGTGCCACGTGGCAGCCCATGCCTGGGCCACGTGGCACCTTCCAATTTTCCAATAAAGCACCACGTGTCATCACATCATTCGCCCAAGCATATATCAAATAAAAACTTGCGATGTCACCACTTGCCACATCAACACCTGACACGTCAGCACTTCCACGTGTGCGTTTGTACCCCTTCCACGTCAGCCTGTATAGACTGTACAGATTGAACAGTCAACAACTTTTTTTGCCTGTTTGGCAAATCGAACAGATCGTGATATATCACTCATCTGATGTCCGTTTGAGCCCGTTCGAAGTGTGTTGGGTTTTTTATGATGAGGGATATGCACCTATTTGTTTTGAGGTGATTCTGAATACTTTCATTTTTGAGCTAAATTTTGACCCTTGGTCCAGATTCTGATCACCAGGAACCCTAGGAAGATCTATGGAAGATGAGATGAGGCTCCCTATTTTTAGGGGAGATGGATCTGAAGACCTTGATCAGCACCGGTTCCTATGTGAAGCAGTATGGAATTTTAAAAATGTCATCGATGAAGCTGTCAAAAGAACCCAGTTCAGTACCACTCTAAGGGATCGCGAAATGAGATGGTACATGAAGCTTGTCCAAGGACTTGCACAACCTAAGACACTGAATCAGATTAAGAATGCGTTGATTATAGAGTTCAAGAAACCCAAGTCAGAGTCACAATGTATTACAGAGATGAAACAGATCAAGCAAAAGGTGGCCGAACCTATTTGGGAATTTGATCAGAGATTCAAGACCTTAACATGGCGATTGACTTTTCAGATCCCAGATGAACAGAACAAAGAATGGTTCATTGTTGCCCTCTTAACACACATCAGAGTTCCTCTGATGCAACAGAAGATTGATTCGCAGTCTGAGGCGTTGGAGATCTCCATGAAGCTAGAATCAGCCCCTATGGGAGAATCTAGTTCAGGTATGAGACAAATCTTGAGTCAACTAACTAGTTTGTCTCTGCAGGTCGAAGATTTGAGAAAAGACAAGGGAAAAGACACAAGAGAAGACATTTGGTGTGTCAGATGCAGATCGAAAGGCCATGACAAAGAACATTGTCCCTTATTCAATGAATGCTTGGCTTCTGGAGCTCTGAGCCCTTTGAAGCAAGTCACCTTACCCTGGTGTGAAGTATGCAGAAATAGACATTTCCCTAGTGAGTGTTATTACATGCAAAAATATGTTCAGACACCCACAAATTTGTATTTCATGTTCTATAAGTCCATGGGGCATGATGATAGGGATTGTAGGGCTTACGATCTCATGCATGAAAGGTCAAGAGACCTATACAAGATTCAAGGCGAAGTACAGCAAGAAGGAAACACCACACAATATAACTCCCCTGGGAGAGGAAACTTCAATACTCGCGGTGGATTCAGAGGAAGAGGACGACGAGGAGGAATGGGTTGAGGCTGAGGACAGATCATATGTTATAACTACGTGCAACCAGGACACCTCGCAAGGGAATTTTAGAACCCTTCTACCACTTGCAGCTATTGCAACTCGTTTGAACATGTTATAGAAGATTGTCCTGTGCTGCTAGCTAAGCTTCAGGAGATACAAGGACCTCAGCAGAACCTGCAAGTGCAACTGATTTATGCTGAGCCTCGCAAAGAAGACCCTAGAGTCGCTATTATAACCAGAGGAGGCGTTGTTACAGAAGAAGATAGACTGACCCAAGGGAAGATTACCGAAGACTTAGGAATCAGGAAAGCTACAGAGAAGACACAAACATTTGATGTGAAGAAATAAAGACAAATATTTGAGGAGGCAAGAAATGAATTCAGAGAAGACCAAGGTTCCACATCAAAGACAAGACTAGAAATGAGAGAATATGGAATGCCTCTGGCATTTTATCAGTCTGCTTCACCAAAAGAAGGAAAAGAGGTAAGCAAGCTCATGAAATTTATATATACTTGTATTAAGTTGATTCAAGATGAAAGCATTGTACAAGAGTTACAAAATTTAATCAGATAATATAAGCTAGGAAAGATAGATCCCCTACTGAATAGGGCAGTACACCAAATCGGTAAGAAGAGAAGGAAAAATAAGGAATTACATTTGAATGCTCAAGTAGAAGAGTATGAGATAGATTATGTAGTCCTCAACTTAGGGTCAGAGGTCAATTTCATGACGAAGAAAACCTGGGAACTGATGGGAAAACCCAAGTTGATCTATTCCCCTATTAGGCTTAGGATGGCTAATCAGCAAGCGGTAAGCCCCTTTGGCAGATTGGAACATATCCCTATGGACATCGACAAAGTAAGGACATTTTCATATTTCGAGGTAATTGAGATAGTTGATGATAGATGTCCTTACCCTACCCTGTTAGGAATTGATTGGGCTTTCAATAACTCCATTATGGTTGATTTAAAGAAAAGATGAATGACTTTTGAAAGAGATGGCCTTAGGGTCATCGCACCTTTAGATCCAAATGAAGGTCAGCGGTACACAAAACCTATCACAGAAGAAGACCACGTGTTGGAGTTACTTCACACACACCTAGGATTTATTTTTCCTAAGGTTTTTATTTTTTTATTAGTCATAATTAGTCATTATCCAGTCTCCTATATTTTAGGGGAGAATATTCCACCTAGAGAATATTCTCTTTCAGTTGACACTTCAGTTTGACTAGTTGAGTTGAATTTAGATGTTGCATTGGGATTGTCACCATGCAACATTGGGATCATCACCATGATAATTCGACCTTTCCTTGGTATCATCATGAGAGTGGCGCATTAGCCTTTATTCCCTAAGTTAACTCCTCACTACTCTCTGTTCAGTCAGTTAACTGAAGACTAGTTGACTAGTTAACTCAACTAGGTGGCAGTTCACTCCCGTAACTACCTGAGAGACTAGAATAGGTGGCAGTTCACTCCCATAACTGTTGGTGTATGTCCATATCACTCTAGACCACCACTATGGAGACTTGGTTCACCTCAAGTCGAACTCATTGAGTTATACAGAGTATATCATGTGTAAATTATTCATTATTCACAACGGTTATTGAGAATTCTTCCATTCTTTCTCTCCTTCTTCTTCTTTCTCCAATTCTCTCTGCAAATGTGTGTATTATTGTTTATCTAGATCTATTCTATGCAGGTTCAACACATTTACACTACGCATATGTGCTAGAAAACATATACAAGATAACAGACAGATAGCATTATTACATTAATCCTACAGCCGATGGGAACCTAAGATGGCGAAGTGATAGTGTGTGTTCATCAGACTCGAAAGAAGCACTGGAGAACTGGCAGAATAAAATGTATGAAGTATCTACAAGAATATGTGCTATATTAACCAGAGAAGTTCACTAGTTTGGCACAATAGTAAGTAACTTATGCACCTTCGATGGTCTGAATCCTTTAGAAACCTTCTTGACAGAATTTGAAGAAAGTGTACCAATACAACAAAGATTGTTGGCAATGGATGAGGCCTTTAAAGCCACACCAGCAAGATGGTGGGGGACACATAAACACTACATTACAGAATGGGTACAATGTCGTACCCTGATGACAATGCGGTTCTCATCACAAGTAGAAGGTTGCGAATTTTTCTACACAGGTCAAAGTTATCCAAAGGACAATGTATGAAGTTGTGAGGAAGCCTAGAGCAACATTCCTCAAGAGAAATGGGTGCACAAATTCAACAGCACACTGGACACGACACCTAGCAATTGGTACCTGCAATCAGAGCTACGCCTCATAGCTATAGATTGGGAAGGTATGACTCGGAATTTTGTAACCACCTTCTTATTTGAAAGTCAATATCCTTCAGTAGATCAAGCATTATAGATTGTGAGACAGAAAGTACTTGAGGAGGCCTCTAGCCTTCCCTTGGAACAAGAAGAGCACGAATGGACTGCGCCTCTCTAGAAACTGCAAGGCTATTACAACATCAATGTGGATGAAGACGATTATCCAAGGAAGGTGAACATCACAGAAACCGAAGGCCAGAGATATGTGGAAGGACCAGGAGTTGAGATCCCATTTATTGGATAGTCGATCAAGATTAAGAAGGTCAATATTGGAACAGAGCAGTCACCTAAGTTTGCAAATGTTGGAGATTACTGGGATGTCGCTACCATTGACAAGATTACAGAATTATTGCATGAATATCAGGACTTGTTTCCAACCAAGTTCACTGATATGAAGGGCATTAAAGGGCCTATGGGAGAGATGAGGATTCCTTTAAAGCCAGATGCAAGACCAGTCAAACAGATACCTTACAGATTGAAGCCTAAATATAAGGAGAAAGTGAAGATTGAGCTCGAGGGAATGTTGGAAGCAGGAATTATATAACCTATTGAAGAGTTAGAGTGGATTATCCCTATGGTGGTGCAAGATAAGAAGACAGGAGAGATCAGGATCTGCGTAGACCTTAGGAAGCTGAATGATGCATGTTTTCATGACCCCTTCCCTACACCATTCACTGACGAAGTGTTAGATAATGTGGGAGGCCAAGAGGTATATTCTTTTACAGATGGATTTTTAGGATACCATCAGATCCAGATTGCCAAGGAAGATCGCCATAAGACCACATTTGCAACATAATGGGGATCCAACCAATATACAGTGATGTCATTTGGATTGAAGAATGCCCCAGCCATATTTTCCAGGGTGGTGGTCGAAGCATTCAAGGAATTTCTGCATAAATTTATACAAGCATATTTTGATGATTGGACTATTTTTAGTTTATTAAAAAATCATATTGAATGTCTAAGGCTAATGTTGGATAAATGCAGGCAGTTTCAAATTGCCTTGAACCTAAAAAAATGCATTTTCTTTTCACCATTTGGAGTGTTGTTAGGTCATATTGTATGTAAGCAAGGATCGCTGGTAGATCCATCCAAGATCACCATTATAGTTGATCTACCCCCTCCTACTTCAGTCAAATATTTCCACACTATGTTGAGACACACGGGATACTACAGGAAGTTCATTAAAGGATACACCCAGATTACAGCACCCATGGAGAAGTTGTTGAAGAAGGATTGTCAGTTTCGTTAGACAGAGGAATGCCAGCAGAGCTTCGACACACTGAAACAGAAAATGGTTACTACACCTATTCCAGTCTTCCCTGATTGAAGTAAGGAGTTTCATCTGCATGTCGACGTGTCTTCCATTTCATTAGGAGTTGTGTTAGCACAACCTAGAGGAGGAGATATTGACCACCCGTTAGATTTTTCTAGTAGGAAGCTATCAACTATTGAGATTAATTACACCACCACTGAGCGAGAAGGGTTAGCCATGGTGTATGCATTGCAGACATTTCTCCACTACTTTTTGGGAGGACACTTTAAAATGTTTACTGGTCACTCTGCACTAAAATACCTAGTCAAAAAGCTAGTGTTGGGGGGAAGGATATGTATATGGATTCTACTATTTCAAGAATATGATTTTGAGATCGTAGTAAAGCCAGGGAGAATGAAAAAAATTCCTAACCAATTGTCAAGGTTGGAACATGGTGAGAGCCGACCAGTTTGGAGGATGCACTTTAGGATGCATAGTTATTGGCCATTAGAAATATCGATGATCACTTCATAGAGATAGTCCAGTTCCTATCAACAGGGATGGCACCTAGTGAGTATACAATTCCCCAGAAGAAATAGCTAGTAGTGTGCACTACAGACTTCTCACTTATAGCTGGACATCTATACAAGATGGGACCTAATGAGATATTGAGAAGGTGTGTTATGAAGGCAGAGTGGCCACTGATCCTCGTAGAATCTCATGAAGGCATCGCAGGAGGACATTATGCAGGAAAAGCAACTGCGCAGAAGGTTATTAGAGTTGGCCTTTGGTGGCCTACCTTACACAGAGATGCTAAAGACTATTCTAGAGCCTGCAATGTATGGAAAAGAGTTGGGAAACCATCCAAAAGAGATGAAATTCCATTAGCACCACAATTGACCCTACAAGCATTTGAGAAATGGGCCATTGACTTCGTTGGACCTATAAACCCACCCGGAAAGCGCACAAAAGAAAGGTACATCATTACTGCTACATAGTACTTGACAAGATGGGACGAAGCCAGAGTAGTTAAGGACTATAGTGCAACTACAGCTGTGTGCTTCATATTTGATGATATCATAACAAGGTTTGGATGCCCAAATATCCTTATGAGTGATCAAGGAACACACTTCATAAATAATATTATTGAAGCCTTGACTGAAGAATTTGCAGTCCACCATCAGAAGAGCACCCCATACCATCCACAAGCAAATGGGATAGTTGAAGCATTCAACAAGATTTTGGAAACAACACTAACCAATATTTGCAGCATGAACAAGGATGATTGGGATTTAAGAGTACCAACAGTATTATGGGCCTATAAAACCACTTGCAAAAAATTAACAATACAGACCCCTTTCAAGTTGGTTTATGGTCTTGAAATTGTTGTTCCAATGGAATATTTGGTACCAAGCCTAAGAATTGTTACCTTTACAGATATGGATGACCCTAGTGTTGTTCAAGAGAGGGGTGCACAGCTGGTCAAACTAGAGGAATATAGATTTATTGCAAGATTCCATCAGCAGGTTCAGAAGGCAAGAGAGAAGGCCTATCATGACAGGCACATCAAGAAGAAGGAATTCAAGCAAGGTGATATAGTATTGATATATGACAGTAAGTTCATCAAATATCCTGGGAAGTTTAGAACGCATTGGCTAGGACCATACAAGATCACTTATGTTACAGAGGGAGGAGATGTGCAATTAAAGACTTTGAATGGATAATGGAAGGAAGGTTTGGTGAATGGCGGTCGGCTAAAGTTGTACTATGAAAACCAGCTTCCTCGCATCTCTTAGTAGAAGCATGAAGAGAAGGGTCTAGGTACCAGGTGCAGTTGAAACTGGGTACCAGAAACATAAAAGACAGTCTGCACAAGGAAGGAGAGGAGGCATTGAACAGAAAACAGAGGTTGCACTGCACAGTCTGAAATTGAAGTAAAACAGGAAGCTGATATCTAAAGTGCCTTGGGATGATTCACAGGTGAGTTTTGGGGGCCTGTTGGCCCTTGGTTATGGAAGCAAGTGAATATTAAGGAAGAAAAGGTAAAATGTGAACTGCACGGAAGACATAGTAATTGTTACTGGGTCAGAGTAAGAAAAAGAGAAGAAAAGATGGAGCGAAGTCCAAAAATGAAAGTTGTTGGATGAGGAGATCGAGGATGACAAGTCAACAAGAAAGAAGGATCATGGACAATTCAACAAGAAAAATAATCCACCGTTGGATGTTGTGGAACATCGTGTGAGAAGGAAGAGAAGATAGGCTAGCGAAGCCCTGAAAATACGGGTCAAGTTGACCTAGGGTATTAGACACCTAGGATTTTGGTATCTAGAGTTTTGACACCTAGGTTTCGGCCTAAGGATGTCGGTGATCTATTGTAATGTATAAATAAAGGTCAAAAAGACCTGGGCTGGGTTGTTGTTGTAGTTGTTGTTGTTGTTTTTGTTGTCGTCATTGTCGTCATTGTTTCTATTGCTCAATCTAGTCGTATTATTGTTATGAGTGATTATTTTTGTGAGAAAGAGAATTTCTAAGTGTGAGATTCTTCTGGTATTGTAATATATCTAGCTAGGTGCGGAAATCAAGTCCTGCAGATGGGTGCGCAAGAAGGGGAGAAGAAGAGAGAAGAAGAAAGAAGATCTTCTAGCTAAGAGCTCAGACAAGAACTATATGCTTTACCTTAATATATTATAACACAGTTTTGTGGACGTAGCCCTAGAGAGAGGGTGAACCACATATATCTTGTGTTGAATATGTGATTGATGCTCTGTTCTTTATCATTGATATATTGTTATTGCATTGTTGTGTTAGATCAGATCTATGGTGTGTAGAGTAGATCTAGGTTGATAAGTGATATATGCATGATGTATTGTCCTGATAATCGATCCACTTGATATTCCCCTTGGTTGTAGACATCTCTATCCTGCAACCCCCTCATAGCTGCTTCAGGTGAGATTGTGTCTGCCTCGCAGGTGTTGCCAAAAGGGCTAGTAGCTAGGGCTTGTTGGTGCACTCTAGGAGCCTAACCCTAGGTCTTCCCCTGTGCCAATAGTAGCTTATATAGCCACCATATCCCTTTCCAATATACCACAAATCCCACCAAAGTCATTAAAAAGTATGGAATTTTTCAGTTTGAAGAAGACGCCACAACCACACCGTGGCATGTGTCCTCTCCGCTTAACCTAGCACATTCTACTCATCCACTTACTAAATTCAAAGAGCATCTCCCTAGGTTTTCAGGAAATAACACTGTCACTACAAATGAACAATTGGTGTCATTTTCTAATGCTTGTCA
Organism: Picea engelmannii; assembly: GCA_009831015.1. NCBI lineage: Eukaryota > Viridiplantae > Streptophyta > Pinopsida > Pinales > Pinaceae > Picea > Picea engelmannii. Next base: position 140,458 of record ML779703.1, on the reverse strand, counting down.
CAACATAGGGGCTAATGACAACGATACTTGCATGCGCTTATTCGTCAATTCCTGAGAAGGGAAGGCTATGGACGATTTCTTTGACCTTCCTCCTAAGATTTTGTCTACTTGGGAGGAGTTATCTTATTGGTTCAGATCCACCTATGGGAAATCAAAAATCCCAGCTAAGAAGTTACAGGAATACGATAACATCGCCTATAAGGATGGGGAAACCATCAATTCCTTCCACTTGCATTTCACTAAGCTATACAATCAAATCCCTGAACTTATTCGACCTCAGAACTAAGTCTATTTCATGAATTACTACAATGCATTACCTTCCCCCTACCATCATAAGCTTGAGGAAAAATCCATTGATAATATCGGTTCCGCTCTGCATACTTGTTTAGAGTATGAAGAACAACTTGAAAGAACAGGTCTTCCCTAGGGAGACTTGGGTAAACTGATAGACATGTCCCCCCTCTTACAACTAGTACAAGATATGAATAATCATATGATATCATATGAGCGAAAAATGAGTTGTCTCCCCTCTCACTGCTAGAGCTTCATCCTCTTCCACACCCCTCCTTAGGAATCCAATTGAAAATAATGTTTATCCTAAAGTTATCTTTCCCCAAAGTTGGTGTAACTTTTGTGAGAAACACCATGAGGAAGCCACATGTGAGGTAGGGAAGAGCGCCCATAGATAAAATCTTTGGTAAAATACCAAAAATTACCATCATTGTCCTAGATTTTGCAGAGCCAGAGGATGTCATGATCATCAACACTAGGAAACAATCCTATGCTCCCAAAGGAAAATATGATCCTCCCTGCAATTCTTATATCCCAAGCTCATCTTCACTAGCTACTATGGTTCAGGTTCTTAAGGTTCCTGACAGTCAAGAAAAAACTCCCCTTCTCCCCTCTTCCAAATAAAATATTTTGAATCAGATGGCTAGCATCAAAGCAGATGCCACCCTTTTTGACATGGTTGTCATCCCTGAACAATAGAGGCATCTGAAACAATTCATGGAAGGAAAATCTTTTTTTGTAGACAACCTCTCTAAAGAGGTGAATGAAGAGGATTCGTCTGTAAATAAAGTAGGTGTACATAACTTTAGATACCTTGTAAAAAATATATATATATTATATTTCTGTAAAGATTATGGGTAATATTGCCCATTGTTGCCTCATTGATGGTGGTTCGGACCCAAGTGTGATGTCGAAGATTATTATGGAAGAGATAGGCTTGTCTTGTACAAATGAAAATGACAAAAGCATTCTCTCCTATAATAGCCTACAATAAATGACCATGGGTGATATTAAATATGTGACCTTAGTTTTGTGCGCACACCCTGAAATAAGGACAACCCTTAGTATTTAGGTAATTGATATGCCAGTTAGAAATTACTTGATTATCTTGGGAAGATAATGGCAAGCTTTAATGGGTGGATACCTCTCACTCGATGAGACACATTTATTCGTTCCTCGGAATGGTAAAAACATTATAGTCCTTATAGAGGGAATGAATTCACCTTACATAGAGAGTGTCCCATAGCCTAATGTAAACTATATTGAAGAAGACCTAGGAGTGTATTCCATCTTTGTCAAGGAGGATAACATTCCCTTGGAACAAATTGATTTAGATGATGGTATGTGGCACATGCACTTTGATGGTTCATTTTCTAATGAAGGTAACGAAGTTAGCATTATCTTGATTTCTCTTGTAGGAAAAATCCATAACTTTTATTATAGGTTGGAGTTTGATTGCACAAACAATGTCACTAAATTCAAAGATTTATTGTTAGGTATTGAAAACTCTTATATTCTTGGTTGTGGACACCTTTCAATTTTGGGGGATTATGATCTTGTTGTGAACCTTGTATGTAAGATTTACTCCCCTTGCAACAAGTTGATGAAACGATATACCCAAATTATTTGGGAAGTTATCTCGAACCTTTTTTCTTTCAACATCACTCATGTCAAGAGGGAGTTAAACTCAATGGTTGATCATTTAGTTGTTTTTGCAGCCTCTCCTAATCAACAACTTCTGTCACACAGACCTAATTGTACCTTTCAATATCTATATCGTCCACATATCCCCGACAATATAGAATCTTGGAAAGTCTTCCCTAATGATGAGAGCATTTGTGCTTTCATTCAAAATGAACCTTTTAGGCCAAAGGAAATTATATCCATAGAAGATAACAAGATTCCTAAGGGCTTGACTCCTCTAGAGATTTCGTTTTCATCGAATGATGTAGGTAATAAAGAGAAAGAGAAAGAAGAGGAGTCGAAAAGGAAGGAGGGTGAAACCATATGCTTGAACATTGGGACACTCAAGGCTCCAAAGAATGTTAAAATAGGTGCCAAATGTTCAGATGAAAAGGAAATGAAGTTTGCCAAGATACTTGGTGAATTTAAAGATGTTTTTGGTTGGTCTTATGAGGATCTTCATGGTTTTGATCCCGGTCTTATACAACATGCCATCTCCATTAAGGAAGGCATAAAACCAGTTAGGAAAAAAAAAAGGCCTATCAACCCTGCGCTAGAAGCAACTATTCTAAAGGAGTTGGAAAAACTCTTGAAGGATGGAATCATCTTTCCGGTCAAGTACTCTAAATGGGTTTCAAATTTGGTTCCTGTTCGGAAAACAACCGGTCAGATCAGATTATGCACTGATTTTCATGCATTAAATCGAGCTAGCATAAAAGATCACTTCCATCTCCCTAACATGGAAATGATTTTGCAGCAAGTTGCAGGGTCACAAATGATGTCCTTACTTGACGGTTTTTTCGATTACAACCAAATAAAGGTAAAAAGGGAAGATAAATATAAAACCACCTTTATTACTCATTGGGGTACCTTTGCTTATGAATCTATTACTTTTGTATTATCTAATGCAGGTGCCATTTAAGAGCTATGCAAATAGATTCGACGATTTGATCGGAAAGATCATTCAGATCTACCTGGATGACTTAACTATTTACTCTAAAATCCGATCATATCACTTTGGTCATTTGAGAAAAGTTATCATGCGATGTAGGAAATTTGGCATCTCTCTAAATCCTTCTAAGTCCATTTTCGGTGTTACCGAGGGAAATCTCCTTACACACACTATCTCTGATTCAGGAATAAGCATTGATCCTCAAAGAATTGTTTCTATCCTTAATCTTCAAGCTCCCACTTCCAAGAAGGAGGTTCAATCTTTTATGGGGGTTATTAACTTTGTCTATAGGTTTGTTCCGGATTTTTTTGTGATGGTCAAACCAATTCATAATCTTCTTAAGCAAGATTGTTATTTCTCTTGGACAGATGATGTCAAAAAATGCTTTTGAAGGGATTAAGAAAGAGATCAGTTTTGCACCAATTTTGGAGAAGCTGGATTTTCAGAAGGATTTCACGATATATACTAATTCCACTGAGGAAGCATTTTGTGTTTTCCTCATGCAAAATGATGACCAAGGTAATGAAAAACCAGTGGCATGCATGAGTCAATTTTTGTCTGATGATGAATTTAAATATTCTTTTATTGAGAAACATGCTTTCTCTCTTGTTAAAGCTATTGAAAAGTTTCACCACATCTTAGGTAAGAATATGTTGGTAAAATTCCCTTTACCTGCTATCAATTTTTTTCTCTCACAGAATTGTCTTTCAAGGAAGCTTGCACATTGGCTTGCCAAGATCCAGGAGCATGATTTGAATATCATAAATTCTACCACTATCAAGGGACGTGACTTAGCCCTTCACTTAGCTCATCATGCTGAGAATAGCGGAGAAATTAATGAAGAGGATCGTTCCCTATCAACTCTATTTTACATTGATAACCAAATACTCCCTATGTCTGAACATCCCTGGTATAAGAACTTGGTTTATTTTTTACAAAACCAAAGATGTCCAGACAACTTAGACACTCATCAAAGGAGAAGGCTTTGTCTTGAATTTGCAAGATACGTCATTATAGGAGACTTCTTGTTTCGAAGATCTGTTGATAGTGTGTTGCTTCACTTTGTAAACAATGAGGACGCACAGAAACTATTGCAAGAAGATCATGGTTCTTCAAGTTTTTTCATTCATGTAGGAGGTCATTTTTCCGCTAAAACCAATGCTTTCAATATTATTAGAAAAGGATACTATTGGCCTTCAATATTCTGTGACTCTTATGTTTTTTCGAGATCTTGTGACAAGTGCTAAAACTTTTCAAGGAAAGAACGCCTTTAATCCATGCCATTATAACATGTCCTCCCAAATTTTCCCTTTTCAAAGTGGGGATTAGATTTTATTGGTCCTATTAATCCTCCATCTTCAATAGGACAAGTTTTTATTTTGACGTACACAGACTATTTTACAAAGTGGGATGAATTTGTCCCACTTAAGCATTCAACAGATGATCAGGTAATTAATTTTATTGAAAACAACATCTTTTCCAGATTTGGTATTCCATTGGAAATTATTACAAACAATGGTCCCCCTTTCATTTCTACTAAGCTGACCTAATTTTTAACTAAGTTGAGGGTTAAACATTTCACCTCAGCAACTTATTATCCCCAAGGGAATGGGCAAGCTGATTCTACCAACAAAAATCTGGTAAGAATCGTCAAAAGGCTTGTTATGGGGCTATTTGTTAAGTGCAGACACAAATCAATCCCCCTATCTTCACTACGAAACTAGAACAAAACAAGACAGTACACTACTCTTTCCTTAGATTTCAATTATCAAATGAGAAATGGATCTAGAACATACCTTTTAAATATCAAAGATCTGACTTCGCCAATGCAATCCAGGCTCCGTCGTGAGGCTTATGGAGAAATATCTGTAAAGAAACACAAGCCAACAAATACAAAAACAACATAGTCTATTTGATATGAAACTATGTACGTGATCAAGGAATCATACAATATGAAAAAATAATATTCATATAGGAAAGAAAAGTATATATGTATTAAAGACTGTGGAAGAAAGATACAACCAAATGCCTTGATGTTGTCAAGTTCCTTCCAACAGTCCCTTGCTTCCCACACACTTATTTCTCCAAGGATTCTAAGATCAACAATCTATCTTGACAAAGAAAATCTCAAAGCCACTCTAACCAAGCTAACAATCTCAAGCCAAATTTGTAATCTTAAAGACTCAAGAACTTTCCAACCCAATCAAGCTAACTTTCTCCATGAGAGCTCCTCTTCTTTTATAAGCTAAAGAGGATAAGGTGAGGAGGTTAGTATAATCCCACTAAATCATGAAAGCGAGTAAGATCCAAACCATTCGAAGGCCACTTCACCATAGAATCTTCTCCTTCTAGAAGCATCAATAAGACATTCGTTTTCCCATGTATAGGAATTTCTGCACCCTAGCTATAGTGCAGCCTGCAGAAATCAGGCATTTCTGCACCCTAGATATAGTGCAGCCTGCGAAAACTCCACAGCCTAACTTTAGTACAGCCTGCGGAAATCAGGAATTTCCACACCCTATGTATAGAGCAGCCTGCAGAAATCCTCTTTAATAGGGTTTTTACAAAGGAAAATACAACTTCTTCTCTTAGTAAAAGTTCTTCTCCCTTCTTTCTTCAGGAATTCAGACCACTGACCCCTCTAAAGGCAATAGATAGGTTTACATAATTAACGGTCATAGGGATGACAAAAATAATGTGTAACATAGAGCCCCCCAAAGTATGAAGTTAGAATAGAGTGATACTTGAAATACTTTGTCGAGTGTGTGTAGGGAACAAGGAACATGTTGGTCGGAAACCTGCCAACAAACAAGGAAATACAACACAGTAATATATCATCATTGAGGTAGGCATTCCCATACTCAGAATACTATTGAATCAAATCATAAATGTCAACATGAAAAGATCCATGTCAAGTAAGATAGGTCATGGCCACCAAACATACACTGTGGATCCATGCCAATATGACTCAAATCTGAACATAGCCACCAAAAATACATTGTGGATATATCTGTTAAAGACTCAAATTTGAACATATCCATGAGACATACAATGTGGATCTATGCAACAGTAAAAACTGAATATACTCCAACGCAGCCCGAATCTATCATAAACGATTCAGGGTCTTCATCTCCATCACTCTATAGTACGAATCTAACCATGTGAATGCATGTGTTGAAGTCGAACATGGTAGAAACCACTTGATTACCAGTCATTAATGAATATCGTTAACAAGTGTGAGGGAAATCACCATTAATTTAAATGACTCCCAAGGTACTCTAGTACAATCCAACGAATGTGAATTAAGGAGATGAAGCCGAATACTCGGTGAAATCTCTCGATCATGGGTCAATAATGAAAACCCATTGTCGAAGAAAATGCCCCCCAAGCTTCGTTTCATCCAACTGTAAAGGAGAATGAAATGAAGATTCAAATACTATGAAGGACTTGACTCAAATAGAGAGGGGGAACAATTTGTTTCATTTTTGAACGAGCTTGACATAGGAACAAGAATTGTACTCGAGAATCCAGGTTCAATCCCTAGACCTTTGTTTCATTGTTTAATGAGCTTGACACAGAAATAAGAAATATTCTCGTAACCTCTGTTTCATTTTTTAGCGAGGTTTCCACAGAGACGCAAAACTATCCTCATAGTTGGTTTTGTTATTTAACGAGCTTGAAAGAAGAAAAACATGCTCAAAGTTGGTTTCATTTTTTAATGAGATTTAAATCAAGAAACCATGCTCATCTCTCTTCTTGATCATGGCTTCCAAGAGGACAAAGCTCTGGAAGGACACCATGTCAAGGGACAAACCTCGGTCATGGCCTCCAAGAGATCTTCACTTGATGGAAGAAACACACTCTGGAAGGAACACATGTCGAAGACCGCAATAGGGGTAAGGAGATCAGGCTCCAATAGCCCTACCGAAGAGATTACCATGTCAACTACTCGACCAACTCATAATGGAGTGAGCTTACAGTGAGAGACTTATCTACATTAGAAAATGAAGGCATGGGAGACAATGCCACATAATTGACCTGTGGCAGGGGCGATACCGTCTGCATATACGAACCATTTAGGGAGTTCATTGAGTTGATTCTCAATTTAGGGCCAACAAATGAAAGTTGATCAATAGTCACCATTCTTCCATCGTGCAGGAAATATATCACATGAAAAAGAGTGGACACAATAGATTTCATAGCATAGACATAATCTCGCTTAAGGAGTAAATCAAAATCCAAGGGGTCTTGGACTACCATGAAATCAATAAAGACAGTTTTCCCTCCCAAAGTTACGGGAAACTAGGGAAGAATCCCTAAAGGGTGACTGGTTCTTCTATTAAAAGAGAACAAATTCTGGGTAATCGGCACAAGCTGAGGATAACCCAAAGCTTTCCAAGCAAGAGAGGACAAAATACTAACAGATGAAACTTCATCTATCAATGTTTGAGGAATGTCCCGACCACAAACTTGTATTTTAATCTTGAAAGGAATATGAGAGGGAAGACGAGGTCCATTTAGCATACCCTGACTAAAAAGGATGGTCTCAATACTTGGAGGGGGTTCCATGGGATAAGGAGGAAATCCCCCTAGCATGGTAGATTCTATATCAACGAGAAAAACATGGGCAACATCATGTTTACTCTCTAGTGGGAGAGTAGGATCGACCAATGACGAGATCAGATTGACCACTCTGGTTTCATTCTCCAAGGGGAGAATGGGGTCGATGGGTGGAAAGGGATCGACCAATTGGGTTTCACTCTCTAACGGAAGAGTGGGATCGACCGAGGATGGGATCGGATTGACCACTTGGGTTACACTCTCTAACGAGAGAGTGGGATCGACCGAGGATGGGATCAGATCGACCACTTTGGTTGCACTCTCTAATGGCAGAGTTGGATCGACTTAGGATGGGATCAGATCGACCACTTTTTCAACTGGTTCAACTAAGGATGTGACCATATTGACTACATGATCAACTGGACTGACCAATGAAGGGACCAGATTGATCATTCCATCAACTACAAGTGGGTCGAGAGTAAGCTTGCGATAAGAAGCTGGAAGTTGAGGCTATGAAACATTCATATCTTCCAGTAATTTTGAGGCTTCGTCCATACGAGGGAAAAGGTGAGTTAGATGATTCCCTTTTCATATCATGCACAGAAACTTGACTCTAATTTTATTTTTCCCAACTGTTTCGTGACTAGTTGACAGGAGGTCATCAACATGTTGTTTAGAGGCTGATGACATGGGTTGGCGAGGGTGTGTAGACCATGCTTCTATAACCTTGGATAGACTAGGGAAATCCTTAAGAAGATGGCTACCCTTACAAATCCTACAAGGGTAGTTGGGCTTACAGGTTGTTTGGGTGATCTTGTCATCATCAACACTCCCAGCACGATTATCAGTAACCGGTGGTTTTCCAACATGGCCAGCAGTGGTTGGAGATTTAGACCCTTTCTTATTTTTCTTCTTCTTATTCTTCTTTTTCTTCTTCTTCTTATCCATCGAGTTACTAGCTTCAGAGCTTTCACTCGGTGAAGAAGATGAAACGGAAGAAGGCCTCACAAGTGAAGAAGTCAAAAAAGATCTTACTGGTGAAGAAAGTGAAGGATCAACATGAGTTTGATGCTCTTAGGGGGGAGTGCTTGCAAGAGAAGCACTAGCTACATTTGGGATAACCTGAGTGGAAAACAACCATACTGGTAATCCAATTGTGAGACCTGGAAGGCTCAAAGTAGCGATGTGAGGAGGACCAATGTTTTTGTAAGAAGGAAAAACAAAAGGTTCCCCTGGAAAAGGGGATCCTTCATTGGTTATTCTAGGAACTGGCACCATTAAATAAATATCCAATCTAGAGTCCACTAGGGAAAACAAATAGCACACGCTAAGAATCTAGGAAGCAAACAAGAAAACAAAACCTTCTCACAATGAGCACACTAGTTGGTGATGAAATCCAATGTTGCGAGAACAATGTAAGAAGGAGAGCGCATGGAAAAGTTACATTGATGACCTAATTAATGCACTTACACCCTGGTGCAAGCTCCCAATCATAAACATGGGTATACCCTCCAAGGAGACAGAGTGAGTTTGGTCAACGTCGATTCCAGGTACCGTGAAGACTTACCCCTCCACAGTCGCCTTATGTAAAGACCCTAAAGAGAAAGGCCACTAAGGTTACCAACTACAATAGTGATGCCTGGGGAAACAGTCGATAGTCTGATCCACGTGCAAAGGCCGGGTATCTAGCTCGAAATCAACTTGAAAGGCTTCCACTCATCATTGTGGGTATACCTTCAAGCGACCCCCATAATATGTGCAATCTCTACACCAAGACTAACAAATCAAGGTGAGTAACTCTGTTAGTCTTAATGTGACCTCGTGATTGACCCTTGTGTTATAAGGGATTCCCATGACAAAATGTAATAAGTGGATTTACCGCTCCCTAACTCAAGATTCTATGTTTTTTTGTAGCTTTGGAAAGTTATCTTTCACACCTATTCCAAATCCCTACAACTAATCTAATGTATATTTGCTACCAGAAAATATAAAAATGTCTAATCAATTTTTATAAGCATTTTATTTTAAGGTTGTTGTTACTCAAGAGGAAAATGGCATGGACTAAATGGTGTTTTGACCCACTCGAAAGTTATGCAAAGAGATGAAGATGCAAACTTATCATTTCGATGAAAGCTATGCTACGAGAAGGAGAAAACATTTATCATTATCAAATGTACAATGTCTCAAAATTTTACTAAACTCATCAATATCAAGATTTTCAAGAAATGAGCAAAATAAACTGTACACCAATACACGATTCATGGCCCCCCCAAACAAATTTAAAGACCAAGAATTTAAGACCAAAAATCATGCAATTTCGCTACTTCAAATGCAAGGATGCCCCCAATCTAATGCAAAGAAAGAAAATTAAAAAAATTTGTTTTAAAGATAAATAAAAGCAATAGAAAATCTATATAAAACAAAGCAACCCAAACAAATTTTCTCTTTTAACATGAATTATTCAATAAAAAGAAGTGTTCTTTCACTAAACAATTCTAAAGAGAAAACAATGCCTTGTAACTGAAAGACACTCAAAGGAAGAGATCAAATCTTTCAAAAGAAAAAAAAAGAAAAAATAAGGCAAAGATGGTTGAAAGCAGATTCAAATTTTGTCAAGAAGACTGTAATCAAACCCAACAAATTACCCTAGAACCACTTCATAGATCTGGGCAGGGAAAACCACCAAAAACATTTTTTTTCACAATCTCTGCAAGCTGGAAGGATGGCATAGTGTGGAAATATTTGATCGCCACAGGCCAGAAAAGGGTAGGATGCAGAGTTTCGACACTGGTCTAAACAGTTAGGGTGTGTAAATCCTAAGTCGTCGCACTGTCCCTCAAAGCAGGGTACAGAAATCAAACAAAAATGGAAAAAATTAAAAAATTAAGAAGGTTTTCCAGTGAAGTTTAACAGTCATAGAGTCGAGATGGATCTCCTAGTGACTCAGAAAACATAAACCAAGAAATCAAAGCAATAAAGCAAGACAAACTAAGAAAACAATCTGCTCCCCAGTGGAGTCACCAATTTTGTTAACGGGCTAATTTTTAAGTGCGGACACAAATCAATCCCCCTAGCTTCACTACGAAACTAGAACAAAATAAGACAGTACACTACTCTTTCCTTAGATTTCAATTATCAAATGAGAAATGGATCTAGAACATACCTTTTAAATATCAAGGATCTGACTTCACCAATGCAATCCAAGCTCTGTCGTGAGGCTTATGGAGAAATATCTGCAAATAAACAAAAGCCAACAAATACAAAAACAACATAGTCTATTTGATATGAACCTATGTACGTGATCAAGGAATCATACAATATGAAAAAATAATATTCATATAGGAAATAAAAGTATATCTATATTAAAGAATGTGGAAGAAAGATACAACCAAATGCCTTGATGTTGTCAGGTTCCTTCCAATAGTCCCTCGCTTCCCACACACTTCTTGGTCCAAGGATTCTGAGATCAACAATCTATCTTGACAAAGCAAAGCTCGAAGCCACTCTAACCAAGCTAACAATCTCAAGCCAAATTTGTAATCTTAAAGACTCAAGAACTTTCCAACCCAATCAAGCTAACTTTCTCCATGAGAGTTGCTCTCCTTTTATAAGCTGAAGAGGATAAGGTGAGGAGGTTAGGATGATCCCACTAAATCATGAAAGTGAGTAAGATCCAAACCGTTCAGAGGCCACCTCACCATAGAAGTTTCTCCTTCTAGAAGCATCGAGAAGACGCTCATTATTCCCACATACAGGAATTTCCGCACCCTAGCTATAGTGCACCCTGTGGAAACTCCACAGCCTAGCTTTAGTATAGCCTGCAGAAATCAAGCATTTCCGCACCCTATGTATAGAGAAGCCTATGGAAATCCTCTTTAATAGGGTTTTTACAAAGGAAAATACAACTTATTCTCTCAGTAAAAGTTATTCTCCCTTCTTTCTTCAGGAATTTAGGCCATTGACCCCTCTGAAGGCAACATATAGGTTTACGTCATTAACGATCATAGGGATGACGGAAATAATGTGTAACAAGGCTCATCGAAGATAAGCCTCGTCAGTGGCACACTCTCCTCACTTACGCCCTTTGGGAAGATCAAACTACCACCAAGGTAAGCACCAGTTGCACTCCTTTATAGATTTTTTATGGTCAAGAAGCCCTCCTTCCAACTGAGATGGAGATTTCTTCCTTAAGGTTGATGCTACAGATCAAAGAATTAGATTCTTTCGATGTTTTGCAAAGGATAAACGCACTCCTAGATTTGGAAGATTAAAGGATGTTTTCTTTGGATAATAATAAAAGGAGACAACAAACCGTTAAGAAGTATTTCAACAAGAGTGTCAAGACTGTCAAATTTAAAGTCAATGAAAAAGTATAGTTGTGGGATTCAGCTCACGCTAATAGGGGAAGCCATTCAAAATTTCAAAAATTATTGTTGGTTCCTTTCAAGTTCACTTTTGTCTTAGGTTATAACTCTTACATTCTAAAATATTTATAGGAGTGATTGTTTTCCTACAGCACTAAGGGTTCTCACTTGAAGCATTACGTGGAACCAACTTGAAAAGTTCTAATGTTGTTTGGATTTTCTGTATATTAGTAGTCTAGCTCTGCTTTCAGTTTTTCACTATTTTTCTTTTCTTCTTTACAGTAGTTTGATTTCTTCTTTCTGTTTTAAAACATTTCCTACTGCTTTTACGTTTATGTCATTTTATTTCTGTTGTTTTAAATTTTGCAATTTCATTTCTGTCATGGTTTTATTGCTCCCCATACTTTGGTTGTTTTTGGTTAAGAATAAGATGTTGGATCAATTCTGCCACAGTGAAACTCCTGCAAGATATTGTTAGTCAATAACAATAAAGCTTACACAGTTGTTGTGAGGTTTCCCTTAAAGCACTTGAATTTGCTATCTGCTTTCACTATTGTCTAAAAAACATTTTTGGTTATCTCCCACTTCGGCTTTCCTTTTCTTCGTCCATTTGAGAATTTAAGAGAGAAAGTCCATAATTTTTCTTCTTCAAGTAAAGAGAATATTTTGGTTGAATGATTATGAATATAGGGATAAACCCCCTCATACTTAACACTTTTCATGAGTTATTCCTAAATTCTCAGTCATTTTTCCATTAAATCTGCTCACTTCCCCCTGTTGCATAATCATCATGGTTATACCTTCTTGATATGTTGCTCTTGGTCTGCAAAACCATGAGTTCTGGATTCTAATATGTTGGAAACAAATTTCCCTGTGGATTCGCCAATTTGCTGACGATTAAAATCACAACAAGGATTGTGCCCACAAAGTATTGCTAAAGCCTATTAATTATAAGCTAAATGATATATATAATACTAGTAGGTGGGACCCCCTCTTAGATTCGAGGATCAGATTTGGTTCTTATTGATGTTTTCATTGATGTTCGACACTTCTTACAGGTTTGAGCATGATTAATGATCAATGTTGGTTCTATTCGCGACAAATGGATAACACATGTTTGTTCTCTTTCTCTAGGCTCGAATGTCATGTCATAATGGCTTATGATATCCATTGTTACCTTTGTTATTTACTCCTTGATTTATTATTTGAGACACCTGCAAAAGATACATGTTAGTAACAACAAAAGAGCAATTGAAAAGAAATGAAGCAATATGAACAAAATCCAAAAGAAAGGAACTATGCTACTCTGTTATACGATGTTGCACTATGCATTTGAATTTTAAATGGATTTTTATTAGTTCTAGCTAACAGGGTTAGTGGCTATATGATTTATTGGCTTATATGGAAAAACATGTGATATGAGTTATGGTGTGGTTGGAAATGGTTAATATGACATAGGATGGCTCATTTTGGATGTTGGTTTTGATGCATGGTTCAATTGAATGAATTAATGGAATGGTTGGTTGGTGTGTACTAAGTGATTGAAGGAGTAAAGGATGGAAGATATTGGTGATATGGCATGTGTGTCCACCGTGTTGTATTGAAAGTTTCCCACCTGTTGTTGGTGGTCGACTCCAGTTTCCCTGTGTTGGTCCTACAGAGAGAACCCTTCATTATTCAAATCTCGTTTTGGAGCCAGTTTTATCCTGTTAGGCACATCTTTTGAGTTGATGGAATATAGTCGACAGTGGTTGGTTATTGGTCGTCTCTCTTAATAGATGCCACAGTGGTTTTTATGATTGGTGTATAATCGTTGTATTGTTTTATTGTGGAAATAGATTCGATAGTTCAACATGTTTTAAATTGGTTGATTTGAGAAATGGAATTAGGCATATAGTTGTTGTCTCCTTGTATTGGATTGATAACTCAACATTGTTTGATGTTTTCTAGAGTAATTAGACATGTATAGTCAAATAAATTCTCTTGTGTTTTGTTGAATGATCTGCGTATCGTAAAACATCGTATAAGTTGAAATGATGATTGTTGTTACTGTTTAAATGGCAAATCAGGATTATTGTAATATTGATGGTGGTGTTTTGGTTGTCCACTGCATATGTTATGGGTATCGTTTGATTACACCATCAGATATGGGCACGGGTTTTATAACAGTATGATTTCATTGCAATTTGATTATTAAATTGTTTAGAGAAATGAAATCAAGCACGATTTTTGTGTCTTTGTTTGATTGAGGAAATAATTCATGGATAGTGGTTGATTTTTTTATGTTGAACAGAGTGGAAACAAGTGACTATGTGTTCATTTGGAAATTGTTTTAAATATTAAATGGAACAAATGAGAAGAAACAGAACTCTTCTACAAGTTGTTGTGGAAGGTATGCTGTCTTGTTTTGATGACATTGTGTTAGAGATTTAATTACAAACAGTGGGAAAGTTAATACACATAATTGATTGAATTATACATGGTAGTTGTTCACCGTGATTATTTGGTTAGTGTTGGATCTTTTTCATTTAATATAGAATGGTTTTATGGATTACTTTATTAATTTTATGAACAATATCTTCTCTCTTCCCTACCATCATTTCACTTTTTTCTAATTACAATCCCCCTGCCTTCCCATATTCTTTTTTCACTACCTGTTCCTAAAATTTAATTACAGTTAAGAAAAAAAATTATTGTAACAGTTTAAGATCACATGGATGGATTAAAGTGATGTGTTCTCCGGTTTACGTTTTAGTTGATTGTTGTTGTTTGTGAGCAGTAACCATGTTCTTTTTCCCCTCATTTTAACATTTTTTCTCTCAATACAAACCCCTCACATATCCAAGAACCTTTTTTCACCCCCTGCTCATTGACAATGGATTAAACAATTTGTATGGATTAGATTGCATGAGTCTGATATGTTGTTGAGCCAAAATTTATTTCATATTTTCAAAAGCGTTGTCATGTATGGTTGATAAAGAAACTATTTGCTAATCAATTATACATACAGGAATGAGTTTTTCAAGCAAAAGGTTGAAAATCAAGGCCCACCATGCCCCGGACAAAGGGAAAACCATTACTGCCCCTTCCTCACCTTCAAATGATTCTAATAAATCGGCGTCTTCCTGCATGCATTTGAAGGATGATTGCTCTCATGTGATCAGTGAGATTAGGTCTAAAGGCTTCACACAGCCTAAGGCAAATTCAGAGAGATTAAAAGATGACAGCAACAACAAAAGAAATATTTCCTCACACACTAGAAAATATGGATTTTAAGTTTTATTTATTTATTATTGTTGAGAACAGTTGACTTCAGAAATTTTGGACAGCATGCTATTTTGGATATATGAGTAATATATTTTTGAAAATAATTTCAAATACAAATGAGATAAATTGTCAAACATGAATGTGATGATGGGAGTCACAAGGAGGGATGTTTTTGTTTAATTGTTAAGAGCTAAAGGGGAGACACAAGGGGTCCCACCTAGTAGTTATTATTTGTTTAAAACCCTTATTATGATTTATTACTTTTCCCCCTAACTAAAAGTTGGTTGAGTTTTTAGTTAACTTAACTAATGAAGTAGTTCAACTACTTCAACCAATTCTAATTTGCTTAAAGGAAAAAGGAAAGGGAGGAACAAGAGGAGAATAGAAGGAGAAGCATACTAAGGTTTTCTCTTTAAGTTTGTGTTGATATAGTTCAGTTTTCATTCATTCCTTAATTTATCACAAGCCTAATTCTTTTTTATGATAGCATGGTCTTATTGTAGACAACAAGATTTAGGGTTGAATTACATCATTCAGACACTTGTTTTTTATAGGTGTTGATCTATCTTTGATAGTCTGTGTAAACTTGTATGTTTGTGAATTAATTTTCATGACTAACAAAGGCTATTGTGCAGAGTCGAGTAGGAAGCAATTTGTGGCAAGCTAATCCATCTTTTAGAGTTCAGTTTTTTATTTTCTGCCAGAGGTCCTTTTGTATGTTTCATTAGGGACGTCTAAGTTTGACTTTGGTCCAAAACTTCTTCAAGAAATTTTGTAAAGAGAATGAATCTTTGATGAATTGGAATGAAATAAAGGATTTGTTTATGTCTCATCTGTCTTGATTATCTACTTGGTGTCTTTACTTCTGTCTCTGTATTTATTTCAACATATGTTATGTTCAGAAAAACACATAAATAATGAATTTTTCAGCAAGCTTTTATTTATAAAAAAAACCATCCTAAGCACTTGTATCAATGCTTGTGAGTTAGGATATTAATTTTGATGGCTATAAACATAGGGTGATATTCCCATCTATTTTTCTTTAGCCAAGTAGAATCTAAAAATGCTTGAGTAAGATCATTTCATATATTTTCCTCAATGGACATGATGAGGGGAAATCAGTACAACAATGCAAGAAGAGGACAAAATTCAAGGAAGTGGCCACCTAGGCCCTCATAGAAGATGGCGTAGAGAAAATAGGAGATCAAATAAAGGAAGTGACAGATGAAGAGTTTCAGCACGCTGCGCAGAAACAATAGGAGAAACACATGTATGTGCAGGAGAAGATAGATTCATTGCACCATCTTTTGGAAGCACACAAGATAGAACTAAAGCAACGGAAAGAGGAAGAAAAGACCGAGAATACAACGAATATTATAGAAGTAATATTGGCGACCTCTGACCCAAAAGAATTATCAGCGGAACATCGAATGATAAAGATATCACCAGGAGCTATAGAGCTACACTCGACAAAGATGCAGTAGCAAGCACAATAATTAAGTCATATTGACTTAGTCTTGTCATAGTTTCCAATGAATGTATTAAAGGGTTTGCAGACAAGTGTTACACATGAGATGAATTTGCATGCAGAGTCTATTATCTCTCTAGGAGTCCTTCTCAGGTTGTATCTTGAATAAGCCTGGTAACTTAAAGTGTAATTGTTTTTGTGTTTATGTGTGGATCAAATGGGATAACTTACCTACTGGATTGGTATTAAGGAAATCAAGTGTATATAACCAAATGAGACAATGCTTTCAAGAATTAATAATCACAAAGGTAACTTAGTTGGTGGATGAAGAAAGCTATGCTTATTAACCAGAACACACATGTGATGGGTCAAATAAGATAGTGTAGATTAATATTAAATAAAGCTTATGAACTGAAAAAATGAGATAACAGCCATTAGCAGTTAAGACAAACTTGAATCAAAGTACAGAAAGAGAAAGGTAATGGAAATCTGACATCAATAATGAAAGGAAACTGTGATTTGTATTATATATCTGAAAGTCTATTACAATAGCATCAAGGTCTCTCTATCCAGACTTGAACCACTAGTGTATAAAATTGATAGGCTTTATAGCCTTTACAAGCAGTTTTAGATCCTGAGAAACTAGATCTGAAATACTAATAATAGAAAAACTGTTACAAAAATATCTCAAAGAGTATGGATCTAGTCCATCTCTAGAATTTGATTTGTCTTCAATCCTCTAAGTCTTCGATAGCTGCATGAAGGTCCTGATGTATGAGGACAAGGATGGTGTCTTTCTTCAACTGTTGGATAAGTTCCTCAACAGTTGTAAGCAATCTTCAATAATGATAGGCTAATAATCAAACTATATACCTTGTTTAATGCCTTGAAACTCTGAAACATATGTCAAAAAATATGGAGCAATTTGTTTGGGATTACGTTATGCTTCATCACCCAAAATCCCCTTTACTCGAGTGCCAGATCTTCAAAATCTGTTTTCTACATCTTTCGGCGGCTCTTTTTCCCTGAAAAATGCGAGTTAGCCACTGAAATCCTTGATTTTTTGCGGCTAACTATGTGTTTTTATGCCGAATATGCCACTGAAAGCCTGTTTATTCCAAAAAGAGTCAAACATCAAAAATGAGTCTTCTCCTTGATTATTTGGACTCTTCCACTTGCAAATTTTGAGCAACCTCTGCAAGAACATGCAAATCTGGGTGTGTAGTTGTTTTGGCCTTCAACTTTTTTATTTTCTTCTTCAAATGCTTAGCTAATATCCATAGCTTGTGGTTGTCCTTTATGATCCTCTTCTTCTCCTTCTTTTCCTTTACACTTTCAAGTGCCAATTTTTCCAAGGCTGCACTGGTTTCTGTGAAATTCTTTGATAGAGTCTCGTATCTGGCCTTTATCACCCTCTCTAGCACTTCCTATTGTGTTATTTTCTCTTTGAGTTTCTCAATCTTCCTTGATTTGTTCTATTTATTTTTGCTACTAGATGTTTCACATTTTTCAAGGCTTGTGAACATCTTAGTTTTTAGTGCTTGCTCCATGGAAAGTTCTATATTTTCATCAACATGGACTTGTTTTTTTTCTGGTTCTTCATCTGAGTCAAAATATGGCAAATTTAGAAAATTTGTCTTCTTTGGTGCAACCTTCTCTGTGTCTTCATCAAAATCCAGCTTCTTCTTTTCTTTTTGGGATTTTAAACTGGATCTTAGTTCTGCTGATGGTTCAGGAGTGATGGCCCTCCTCCTTTTCAAATTACTTTGAGGAGTCAATGATTTCTTACCTGCTTTCTTCTTACCTTTCTCAGGTTGAGATTGTAACTCAAAACCTTCTCAGAATACAAAGTGTTCCCGTGTCCTTTCTTTCTTCTTTAATTCTTCTACAATAATCATAGTTATCAAACCAAAATGAAAAAGGGTATTCTTAATGTTGTTTGGTTTAGCCTGAACTATGTTGCACATCTTAGTAAGACTTTTGTGGAAATAGAATGGAAAATTTAAAGGTGTCTTCCCTGTAAAGTGATCCATTAGCTTGAAATGATACAACATGACCCTGTCATACCTTCCCTTTGTAGTTATGTATAATTGGATGTCTTTGCGAAGATTTTTCCATTTCTTTTCAAAGTGGGAACTAGGAATGTCTTTTTTCCAAATTATGTCTTGAAATTATGGTTTCAAGTATGGTCTAAATTCCAGGCTTTTTGTGACTGTAGTCTTGAACCAGTTCTTCCCTGTCCTTGGCATGCATGTAGCAGAGGCTATGGAAAATTCATCTTCTTGTATCTCCAAAGAGAAAATTGTGGCCTTTTCCCCGTCAAAAGAATTAGCAAAAACTTATGTGATACCCTAGTGGTATCCCTCATGTATCCTTTCGACATAAGTAAGACAACCTGCATCTGAAAAATACTAGTGAATTTGTGGGTGAGATTGTAAATAATGTATGGTGTCTATCTCCTTTATGAGAGGTGGACCTCCTCGCCTTTTCCCCATCTACAATAATCACTAATTAGTTTGAAAGACCTGGAACAAATATTTCTTACCAATAGGCAGGAGCTTGCAGGTGAAAGTGAATGACTTTTGTGTTATCGAAAGGGTGAAAGAGCGCCTTTTATAAACTTTCATCATGTGTTGTGTTTAAATTCAAATCATGGCTTTTTGCTGGTGTTAACAAGCTCCGGGAATGAGTGAAAAGAGTGTAATGATGCTTGAACAGTCTTCTAAAATGATAAGACATCGAAACCCTCACACGATCTACATAATCATTTACATAAACGGTGGCAGAGAACATGGGATAATGCCAAAAATCCACTTAAGCAGTCATTATGTCTTGATGATATGTGTCCTTCAATTCACATTTAGGCTCACTTGATGTGTTGTCTAAAAAACTCATTCTTCACTTTCGTCGGCTCCTCTGTCTTTTTGAAATGTTGTTTTGCCGCCGAAAGCTTGAACTTTCGGCAACTCATCTTAAGCTTTAAAAAAACATTAGCCGCCGAAAATATTTTCTTTGATTTTTTGAAAACAATAAATGTCAAATCGACTTATTTTGGACTTATTCTCTATGCTTAGAGACATAGACCATAAAAATAAAAAAAGACACTTATTCATGACTATGCTATCACCTAAAAAATTAATGAAATGACTGGTTTATTTTAAGAGATAACATTTGGCTACTATTGGGGATGAAATGTCCCTGTGAGGTTTCAAGAACTTTTATTGACTCAGTAGCCTTCCTATCACCTAAGACTCAAAACTAACTTGACTCAGTATTCCATTGGGCATGGAGTTATTTTGACAAACAAATTCAAAATGAAAAACTAGAAATAAATATTTACAATAGAGCAAGGCTTGAGAAAGCCTCATGAGAAATAAAGTTTGAGAAAAAAAGTGTTGTTCTGTTGTACCTATGCAATAATGAATGGACATGTCCATAATGCATCAAATTTTCCATGTTTACCTTTCTCTTGTCTTGCTACATCCCACTTTAGAACCAAGTCCCCTGCTTTGAAGTCATTTGCCTTTGTTTTCCTGTCAAAAGTTTATTTCATCTTCCTCTAATGAAATTCTGTCTTTTCCAGCAGCTATTCTCTGTCCTGCTGCAATTCTACCAAATGAAAGATCCTCCTGGTAAGGTCATTTTTCTCAAAATCAACTTCCTGCAAAAATTTGGCAACTGGTAATGCAAGTTGGATAGGAAAGATAGCCTCAGTGCCATATACCAATTTAAAAGGTGATGTGCCAATTGATTTCTTATTTGTCACTCTGTCAACCCACAAAGAAAATTCCATATTGGAATCCCATGCCCTTATATTCTGCTCAAGCAACTTCTTAATAATTCTTACCATACTCTTGTTTGATGACTCAACAACACCATTTCCCTGTGGATAATAATATGTAGAATGTACTAATTGAATCCCCATGTCTTCACATAACTTTAACAAATCTTTATCATTAAATGCAGCAGCATTGTCTGTGACTAATCTTTTTGGAGATCCAAACCTAGCAAAAATATGATCATATAGAAAATAATGATGACAGTATGGTTATCATTCCGAGTGGGAATGGCTTCAATCCATTTGGTAAAGTAGTCAGTAGCAACAAGAATCCATCTGTGTTGATTGTTGGAAGGTGGATGAATTTCCCCTATGAAATCCAAACCCCATTGTTGGAAAGGGCCTATGACCACAACAGGTTTCAGGGGAAGAGATTTCAATTGTTACTTACCTACAAACCTCTGGCATTTATCACATGTCTTTACAAAAGCACACACATCAGAAAATAAACAAGGCCAATAGTAACCAACTCTCAAAATTTTATGAGTAGTGGTTTTCCAGTGATGGTGTTCTCCACATTCACTGCTATGAAATTTTGTCATTTTTTGAACTGATTCTTCTTTGTTAATGCATCTCAAGAGTACCCCTGATGGGTCTTTCCAGAAAAACATCTTATCATTTATGCAGAATTTAATGGCCTTAAGTTTCAAACCTCTCACCTGTCTCTTGCTCATGTCTAGTGGAGCTGTCAAATTCTACAAAAAATATATTATGTGATTGTACCATTCACAATCTGCCAAGTGAGAGGATACCTACAAATCATAACTGAGTTCCTCTGCTGAAATTTGAGGTTGATCACTTTCTGCATTTATGCCAACAAGATTTATCTCTAACATTTTACAATTGTCTTCTGCAAGGATTTTGGCAAGTCCTTGGCCTCTGATACGTTTTATTGGTTTAATCTCTATATCAAATTCAATCATTTTAGCTATCCATTTGCTTCTCTTTCCATCAATGTCAGGATAAACAAGGATGTCTTTTACAGAACTTGAGGGTACATATGTTATTACCTTGGCCTGTAGTATATAAATCTTGAATGCTCTGAGTGATTTGATTAGTGCATAGGCTTTTTTTTTCAATTGGGTCATACTTAATTTTAGCATCCCTCAAAACCTTGTTGAAAAATGCTACTGGTTGTTCATGTCCATCATGATTCTTCTATAATAACACTAATGCAATTGTATCATTAGAGGAAAATGAGAAAATATAGAAATCTTTATCAAAATTTGGGCTAATTAAGACAGGGGCTATCATAATAGCTTTTTTGATAGATTCAAAAGAATGTATGGCTTCCTCTGTCCACTTTACTTCAGAATCCTTTCTCAACATGCATGTGATATATTTAGTAAGCTTTGCAAAATTTGCAATAAACCTCCTGATGAAATTTATGGTTCCAAGGAAAGATTGGATATTTTTCTTGGATCTTGGGAGAGACAATTTCTGAATTGCCTCTACTCTTGCTGGATCGATCTTCACTCCATCTACAGACACAATATGCCCAAGAAACTTACCTTCTCTGAGTGCAAAATGAGACTTCTTGGGATTTAAAGAAATGCCATACTTTATGCATTTCAAGAATGTCTTTCTTAAATGTTGCAAGTGATCTTCATGGCTGTATGAAAAAACTGTGATATCATCAAGGTAAATCAAAACAAATCTGTCTTTTTCCCCCAAAAATGCAATGTCCATTGCCCTCTGAAATGTGGCTCCCGCATTCATCAATCCAAATGGCATTTTTTTGTACATGAATGTACCCCATGGTGTGGTAAAGGTTTGTTTTTCTCTATCCTCTGGATGGAATTCAATTTGATTATACCCTGATAAGCCATCAATAAATGACATGACACTTGCTCCAGAAAATTTTTGCAGAATATGTTCCATCTTAGGCAATGGGTAATTATCTTTTCTAGAGAATTTGTTTAAATTCCTGAAGTCTACACAAAGTCTAATCTCACCATTTTTCTTTCTAGTAGAAACAAGGTTGGCAATCCATTCATAGTATCTAAGAGAGATGATGATCTTGGCATCCAACATTTTTTTGATTTCCTTCTCCATAATAGGAAACAACATTAGATTGAATGATCTGAGTTTCTATCTGAAAGGTTTTGTGTCTTTGTTCAAAGGAATTTTATGTTGTATGATCTTTGTAATGTATGCAATCAAATCACTATACTTCCATGCAAATATATCAGAAAATTCCTTTAACAGCTCACCATATTCAGATTTCTATTTATCAGTCAAATGAGAAGCTAGATTAACATACTTGGGGTTTTCTTCATTTTCTACATTAAACTGAAACACATCAGAATCTTCCTCTTTCTTTTCTAGTTTAATGGAAACATCATTATGATCAAAAAGTCTCTCTAAAGGAACCAAACCTTTGGGGATACGGTCGGTAGAGAGGTGTACAATTTCATGGGATCCAATTTTATTTATAAATTTAGGCTTTTGAGTCTCTTCATCATGCTCATTTTCCTGATGAATCTGTAAATCTGAAAAACTCATCTATCACTCCTAGAAATCTGTTTAGCTCTGCATCATCTTCAAATAATTTCCAGAATTTAACATTATCGGGTAAAGAAGGCCTATACTTTACCTGAATTTCATAATTCAACTTTGGGGGAAAAGGAGGTATGAAAGTACTAACTGAAACAGCCAATGAATCAGCCAACTGATTCATGGCCCTAGGAATATATGAGATATTGAATTCAGTGAACGCAACAATCACATTTAGAACCTCATCTCTGTAAGATTTCAGCCTCACATGCTTGGCTTGTAAAGACTTATTTACCTGTTGAATGATTAAATAATCATCTCCATATGCTTGTAGTCTCTTAATCTTCATTTCTTTTGCAGCATTCAATCCTAAGAGAAAATCCTCATATTCCACAATATTATTTGTGACTTGGAAATCAAGCTTGAATGACAAATGTGTAGTTTCTTTAGATGGTGAAATCAATACAACCCCTACTCCAGCAGTCTCTTTAGTACATGTCCCATCAAAGAACATACTCCAAAGGTCATCTTCTCCTACCTTTGTGGGTTGAACACTAGGTTGTTTAAGCAACAATAAATCTGGCAGTGAATCATCAAACTGTAGTATGCAAGATCCCATACCTGTGTCAACTGAGTAAATAGGATGGTTGGTTGGATTTTGTTCATCACTGACGATGTAAGCAAGATGTGACTCTCTATATATTCTCTTATTTACTCCTCCAAAAACAGGAGTAGTAGCATATGAAAGGTCCATTTGAAGGGTTCCTCCTAACCTCTTCATCCATGATCTTGATAACAAACATCTGAATTTTGGTGGAATATCTGCTACAACTACATCCATGACCATATTTTTCATAGATGCTTGAGTTAAAGTTACTAGAAAATCCTTGATCAACCCGAGACATTTAACTTTTCTAGAGTCAAATGAGAAAAGATCATGGTAATTTTTAGTAATTTCTAATCCAAGCTCATCCATAACTACCTTTGGCATTAGATTGTGAGAGGCTCCAGAGTCTAGCAGGAAGTTATGCAACGTTTTGTCATGAATGTTCAGAGAGATATAAAATGCTGGATAGCTTTCATCTCTATCCTCTATCATTTGACCTAAGAAAATTGTGGGCTTGTCATCATATATATTAAGAATATCAGCAGATGGAGATATGGATTTGGGATCAAGAGTTTTGAGGATATCTTTCTTAAAAGATTCATTCTTCATTAACTCAACCAAAGTGATGGGGATTTTGATTTTTTGTATTTCAGCTTCCAAATTGAAGGAATAAGAGGTTTTGTCAGAAAGTTTTACCTCATTTGAAGGGGTTTTCAAAGCACTCTGTTGGTCATTAGGGGGATAATCTTTTTGAGTTTGTTTCTTTGTAGGAGCATCAATCTTCTTGGGAGGAACTGGTGTATTCTCATTTGAAGGGGCTTTCAAAGGAATCTACTGGTCATTAGGGATCTTATCTTTTTGAGTTTGTTGTTTGGTAGGGGTAGCAGTTTTCTTGGGAGGAGCTGGTGCACTATGTTTGGCAGTGTTGGACTTAGATCTTAAATTGTATTTTTTCTTATCATCAGTTTGAAAAAGACTATTATCAGTAGAAATTTCATTTATCTGTTAATTCATTAATGCCTTTTCATAATCATGTTGTGTTAGATAATATTTCCCTGCATCATCTCCAACACAGTGAATATTATCTTCTTATTATTCTTGAAAATCATCTTCATCTTCGTCCATCACAACATTTTGGAGAGGATCCTTTACCCTCTGATCTTTTGTTGGATTTCTCTCTCTCTTCGAGATCTGTACTTGTTGGTTATTCCTCCTGAAAGTATTAGGATTCTGATTTGGATTTCTATGAGGGTATTCATAGGAACCTTTTCCCTTGGCAGGCTTCTTATTTTCAATCTTTATCTTGGACATTTCTGAGGTTAATGACTCTAGCATCTTAGCCAATTTGTCTATCTTAGGATTTTGAATTGATGACGAAGAGGCTTCTTCCTTTTGCTTTTTTCTATCAACATTTCCCTTTAACTTATGAGAAGCTAAGATATTTGACTCAACTTCAAGGGAAGCATCTTGCATCAAAGAAAGTGTAGCAAACCTTCTCTCTCTTAGTAGAAAACAGAATTCAGATTCAAAAGAGTTGGCATAAGTGATTTGGGCAGAAATATTTGTAGGTTTGATTTCTACAGGTATTTTACTATACATTATGTTGAATCTCTTGGTGAAATCAATCACAGATTCACCATTTTCTTTCTTAAGGTTTCCAAACTCTGTGATATAGTACAAGAAATCTCTCCTATCTCCCTAGTGTTTTAAAAAGATATCATCCAACTCTTCTATTCCAACTATAGAACCAGCAGGAAGTTCCTTGAACCACTTCCTAGCATGACCATCAAAGCTCTGGACAAAGACTCTAGTCTAGACATTAGCATCTTCTATGTTTAAGTTCTCGGCATAGCTATAGAAGGCTTCTATATGTTCCTCTACAGTTACATCTCCCTCTCCAGTGAATTTTGGCATATATTTTTGGTAATCATCAGTAGGCATGGCTGCAGGTGGATTTTGCAAAACAAGAGGTGCATATCTAGCATCTAGAATTCATTGCATTTTGGTCAATGGAGCAGGTGCAACCATAATTATTATTGGTGAGAGAGGTGATAGAATTTTATCAGATTCTTCAACACTGGGGGGATTTAATTGAAAAGGGGGTGTTGAGTCTCTATTTTGACATGTATAATGCCCTATGTTACCTTGTATCCAAGCTTTTTTTCCTATGTTATAATCTCATACTTGATTGTTTACTCCCAAACACATACCTAATGACCTAGTTCATGTTCACAAGAGGTAATTGATTATTTAAAGCATGTTTTGTTTAACTTTCTTGAATTAATTCGATTAAAGCGTTCTATATTGTATAATCCTAATAGTTTGACTCATGAGCAGCTTATTCCGGTATATCATCATTCTGGTACTACAAGTCATTGTGCAATCCAATACCAGCCTGTGTGTATTCCAGTACTAAACAACTACCTACAGGATTCTGGTACCAGCATTCCGGTACTGTATTTTCTCCTCGATTTTCGGGCAGATGACGATGAATATCCAAATTTAGGAACATGGGTTTTGTCCAAACATGTGTTTTCATGGCAATTAATGGCCAGAACATCCATATCTTGCAAGTGTGGACCTCCATCTCAGGGAGAACGATTCAGCCTAAAATCATTAAATATTTCTAAACTGTCATATTGCGCCTTGATTTTCGTGCATATGTAAGAATAGATTATGAAACCATCCAATGGGTTTTTATAAATGATATCCAGCTACACAACCCATAAATAGTTTCTAACGATTCATAACAGATAGACAGATATTGAAGGATCCTTAACTTGAATTTGTAATATTTGGTGAAAACCCCAGATTTTGTGCATAAACAGTTTGAACGAATTCTGAGTTGGGGGATTTGTTCTGATCTATCCCCATTGAATTTTATTGTATAAATATGAAGGAAGGAGTACTGAGAGAGGAGCAATTACTATGATGTAATATTGGTTCTTGAGAGAGTTTGAATATATTGTTATGATGAGAAATTGAGTTTTGAATTACTGTATACCTATCAATTGAAGGAATATGAAGTCCAGCCTTTGAAATTCCTGGATATGATTAAAGTGTGTGTTTTGTAATCTCCTAGAGCTACCTGGTTGGTACGGTAAGGGCCCACTGCCCCAACCAAGGTAAGTCTCCTTGTATTTGTTTATGTGTGTGTGGGTAGACGTTCATGATTGTTAGATAGGCAATTATCATTTTCTGAGTTTAGAAACTTTAATATTTGTGTTGTATGAAGTAAGTGCAGGAACAACCAGGCTCCATCTCTCACCTACATGCACCAAAAATGGAGTGTCTTGTGTATTTTTGCCTGTGTAGGGACAGATTTTCCTCCAAAATTGATTAAG
Source organism: Picea engelmannii (assembly GCA_009831015.1). Taxonomy (NCBI): domain Eukaryota; kingdom Viridiplantae; phylum Streptophyta; class Pinopsida; order Pinales; family Pinaceae; genus Picea; species Picea engelmannii. The sequence continues at coordinate 113,588 of ML779703.1, read as the reverse complement.
TTATAAGTGATTGCCTTTTTACTGTGTGCAGAAAGTTGATTACAATTTACTATTGAAATTAGTTGCTACATGGGATAAATTCATAGCCCATCTCTATCTTTCATGAGCCTATAATGAGCAGATCCATGCCCTGAACAAGAATTCTAAATTAAACATTTGTTGATCAGTTTTGCTTTCTGAATTTTGAATTGTATGTGTGGAGTGTTATTTGAAAGGTGTGAAACAGAGTATTTTGTTATTGAATGTTTCTTCTTTATTCTATACTCATCAGACATAGGAACCTATCTGTTATTGGCACATATAGTGCATCAACTCCACTGATTATGAATCTTGGTTGATAATTTATGTTTGGTAATATATTATGCAAATAATTGCACCAACATTTTGGCGTCGTTGTCAGGGAGTTGTAAACGGTAATAGGTAGTCTTTGAATTAGATTTTGGATTGGTTTTATGGATGACCTAAGGGCGGAGAGAAGATGGTAAGACGTGCGGGAAGAGCCCACGCATCCACTTTAGTGGGGTTGCTCCAAAGTTAGTTTGTCCTCTTCCTTTAATGCAGAAGTGTTTTTCTTTTAATGCAAGTATGTTTTTATTTATGCAAATTTAGTTTTATTTATGATGATCTAACTTGTGCGAACACATAACCTGGTGACAGCAAGGTCCCAGTAACACAAGGAGTTCAAGTTTTGTGTGTTATATTTTTGCAAATAGTTTTAAAATTCAGATCTTTAATGATAAATCATTTTTGGGGTGTTGTAAGAACCCCCGAGTACTAAATTTGTGTTGCGAGACAGGGATCATCAACCAACTAGAGTAATTCAAGGATGATCAAGATCTTGAAGAATGTCCCTCCAAGAAATTTCTCACATTCTAGCAACAGCTGGGATATCCACCTCTCAGGAAGAGCATATCTTGACAGCATTCAAGAATTTAGTTGTCTCTCCACAAGAAGATTTAGAAGTCCCTTCGGATTCCTATTGTCAATTTGTTGAGAAGACTCAAGAATCATGGATAGAATGCAATGGAGAGAAACCATTGGAACCTGAGATTGAGGAGTTCTTAGCATGCCTCTCAGCAGACCATGCATGTACCACAGAGATCAATCAGCTTGAAGAATATACTTTGTGTGGCATGGAAAAGGAAGACATGATGTGTGACCTAAACAAAGAAGAGAAACAAGAATATAGTGATCCTATTGAAATATGGTTTCAATTAGTTATTAGGTCGCATCACTCCTTTATTTTTCATTATTTATTGATCTCATCATCAAAGTAGTTGGCCCTTCATACTCTGGTATGCATTAAAGTTTATATTTTAAACCCGAGTATGGATATATTTCTAACCATGTTGCACACATGGCTTCACTGGAAGTATTCCTATACTTGAAGGACATTTTCTCTTGTTCAATTAGAGTACGATAGGTAAATAAATAAATAAATGTTGCAATGCAACCTATCTTTCATACTTTTCATAAATGGGAATGTCAAAATCTAATAAGAAGTCGGTTTAATATCATTCATTCCTATAGTAGATTTCTTTCTAAAAGTTATGATAATTTTGTTTGGAATCTTATGAGAAGGGAATCTCTTCATCCTCCAAATGCAGACATAATACTGGAAGGGTTTCAAAAGCAGAGAAGGCATCCTTGTCAATGGAAGATAACATTTAAGGGAGTTCTTCATGACCTATTTCTTCAAATTTCTTCTTTTTCCTTAAGTTGTTAAAAATGATGCATTCGTGCTTTATCATTACCTATCTATTTTAAGACCACTATTTCACAAGGATGATCAATTCCGTGATCTTTTTAATAGAAGTTGAAACTGAATGCTAATTACAAACTATTTTGTTCATAGCTAATAATTCAACTTTTGACATTTTCCCTAAATTTTATGTTTGTAAGTATGAATAAGAATCTAGTTTTAATTAGTGTTATTGGTTTGTTTTTAGTAGATGTTGGAAACCCTCTGAGCAACCCTTTTTTAGCATCTCACATTGTTTGCATGAGGCCATGCAAAACCCCAAGCATGGGGGAGTGGTTGTTGAGACAGTAGTACTTAGGATTATTATTTTTGTAATAAAAAGGAAGTGCCAACAAGAGCAGTGATCAGCCTGGCTCCAAAAGAGGAGGGTTCTAAATCTTAACATATGGTCATCCAATTATAGAATACCCTCTTCTCACAGATCTTGGAGCCCAATCACCAAATTATTTTTCATTATTCTAATGCAAACCCAGATTCCTACATCTAGTGTTGGTATTTGTTCCATCTACATGGTTTTTCAGTTGAATCAGATCATAGGTCCTCTTCCAGGACACCAGAAAACACCAGCTACTTCTACAAGGTGCAGCCTACAAAAGTTTCCGAAGCACTACCACCAGGTGATTCGATATTGGTAATAAGGTGACTAGTAGCTCTAATCATATTTTCAAGTCGTTGCTCGATTTTAGTAGTAGGATATACAGATTCAACATTTTTCCATTTTATTAAAGAAATTAGACCGATTATGCATTAAACATATGGTTACTCGTGAATCATGACACACCCCCTACCACGAACTTCTGTAAAATCCTCCTACATTTCTACACTCAACCCTAAATGAATCATCCTTTCTATCCTTTAAGAAGATATTTCCACATTTAGCTCGATATGATAATGGGTGCACTTGTCTTATTACCTCATCATTTTGAAAAAGTGATTGCTAATTGAAATATCCATTGAAAAGTGGTGACACCATTATGTATAATACTAACCTATTTGATTGAACAATTTCTTATCCAAGGTTATATTTATAAGTTTCTCTTGGGAGGTATTGATGAAAATCTCATGTGGTGGACCACACTCGCAAAACCTCAATGAACTTTCATGAGAACCCTAATAGGATTAACTAGAGGGACCTCTTTGTCATTATCTGATATGTTCCATTATACATTGAATAGCTGAGATTTAAGTTGAATGTGGATGATGTCACCCTTGGGATAATTGCAAACAATTAATTATGTGCCTAATAACTCTAAAACACTCTCGTACCACCTGCCTTCCTTATACTCTAAAAACTGTCAATGAACAGTATACATCATTCTAAATCTTTTGAGTAATATAATAAAAAGGAAGTATCAAGAAGTACAAGTAAACCCATTGGGGTATTGAACAGGCCTATTGGCAGCGGGGCCATGCTTGTATGGTACTAAGGTAAACCCGTCGGGGTACTGAACATGCCTGCTGGTAGAGGGGCTATGCTAGGTAAAGGGAGTTGAAAAACATAAAGTGGCACACCTAAAACTGAACAAAAACACTTGGGTCTCATTCTGAAGCAATCACTATCAAATCAAGGCTAGGAGATGACCTTTATATCTCTCGGATGATGTTTTTAAGAACCTTCAAGTATCCACTTTAGATTTCTATCTTTAAAATAAATAGGTTTGCATGAGAAGTGGGACCCTCAGTATGTGTAATTCACCTTACCTAAGCAAGAAGAGCTTCATTTCTAAAAACTTGGATCAGAAACGAGTTAATCATCTTGGGATGTATTCCTTTATGTGTTCCTCTCTTCAAATGATATCTAAACTATGTTTATAGCACTTTTGTTTTAAAGGTTATCTAGCCAGGGGGGGCCTATTAGTCAAATTAATTTTGAAAACTCTTGGCCACTATCCTATAATCATATTAGATTCATATCCAGGCCATTCTCTTAATTATGATTGAAAATAGATTGGATAATACTTAACGTCAAATCACTAGCAGATCTAATCTATTACTCACGACTCCCCTTTTCCATCATAACTACTTTGCCATGGGTAAGAATGTGAAGCATAGGCCAGGAAGTTTATATGTATAACAAGAACTTAAGGAGCTGAAGAAAGGTGTAACTTCAGGGAATTCTTGATCGAGTGAGGAGTATCATCAATTTTGAAATTCTGAAGATCATTGTTGCATGAGGACATGCAATGACTTAAGCATGGGGGAATGTTGACTCTCTATTTTGACATGTATAATGCCCTATATTACCTTGTATCCAAGCCTTTTTTCCTATGTTATAAGCCCATACTTGAATGTTTACTCCCAAACACATACCTAATGACGTAGTTCATGTTCACAAGAGGTAATTGATGATTTAAAGCATGTTTTGTTTAACTTCCTTGAATTAATTCGATTAAAGTGTTCTATCTTGTATAATCCTAATAGTTTGACTCATGAGCATCTTATTCTAGTATCTCAGCATTCCGGTACTACAAGTCATCGTGCAATCTGGTACCAGCCTGTGTGTATTCTGGTACTAAACAACTACCTACAGGATTCTAATACCAGCATTCTGGTACTGGACTATCTCCTCGACTTTTGGGCAGATGATGATGAATATCCAAATTTAGGGACATGGGTTTTGTCCAAACATGTGTTTTCATGCTGACTCATGGGCCAAAATCTCCATATATTGCACGTGTGGACCTCCAGCTCAGGGGGAACAATTCAGCCTAAAATCATTAAATATTTCTAAACTGTCATATTGTGCCTTGATTTTCGTGCAGATGGAAGAATAGATTACGAAACCATCCAATGGGTTTTTAGAAATGATATCCAGCTACACAACTCAGAAAAAATTTCTCACGATTCATAACAGATAGACCGATATCGAAGGATCCTTAACTCAAATTTGTAATATTTGGTGAAAAACCCAGATTTTGTGCATAAACAGTTTGAACGAATTATGAGTTGGGGGATTTGTTCTGATCTATCCCCATTGAATTTCCTTGTATAAATATGAAGGAAGGAGTACTGAGAGAGGAGGAATTACTATGATGTAATATTGGTTCTTGGGAGAGTTTGAATATATTGTTATGATGAGAAACTGAGTTTTGAATTACTGTATACCTGTCAATTGAAGGAATATGAAGTCCATCCTTTGAAATTCCTGGATATGATTAAAGTGTGTGTTCTATAATCTCCTAGAGATACCTGGTTGGTACGGTAAGGGCCCACCGCCCCAACCAAGGTAAGTCTCCTTGTAATTGTTTATGTGTGTGTGGGTAGATGTTCATGATTGTTAAATAGGCAATTATCATTTTATGAGTTTAGAAACTTTAATATTTGTGTTGTATGAAGTAAGTGCAGGAACAACCAGGCTCCATCTCTCACCTAAATGCACCAAGAATGGAGTGTCTTGTGTAATGTTGTCTGTGTAGGGATAGATTTTCTTCCAAAATTGATTAAGTTATGAGTGATTGCCTTTTTACTATGTGCAGAAAGTTGATTACAGTTTATTGTTGAAATTAGTTGCTACAGGGGATAAAGTCATAGCCCATCTCTATCTTTCATGAGCCTATAATGAGCAGATCCATCCCCTAAACAAGAATTATGAATTAAACATTTGTTGATCAGTTTTACTTTATGAATTTTGAATTGTATGTGTGGAGTGTTATTTGAAAGGTGTGAAACAGAGTATTTTGTTATTGAATGTTTCTTCTTTATGATATATTCATCAGACATAGGAACCTATATGTTATTGGCACATATAGTGCATCAACTCTACTGATTACGAATCCTAGTTGATAATTTATGTTTGGTAATATATTATGCAAATAATTGCACCAACAGGGGGGGGGCTTTCTGATGGGAAAGAAGTTTGATATGAGGCTATATAGAAATTTGCAAGTTGTTCAGCCAATTTTTCTTCACCTTTAGCAGACAATTCTTGAAGAATATGTTCTACAGTAAGAAGGTTAGTGTGAATATTTATATGGTCTTATTCATGTTGTGAGTGAAAGGACTCAAGAGATGAGGAGTTGTGATTTCTTTCTAAAGTCTTAGATGATTCTTCAACCAAATTAGAGCCTATCACTTCTTCTACAGTGACATTTTCCTCTTGATAAGAAACAATTGGTTCTTCTACAAAAACATTTTCAACAATTGATTCTTTTGCAGTTGTTACAGTTGATCTTTCACTAACAATCTTAGAGGAAGAAGATTCAGTGTTTTCTGCTATTGATTTCTTAGAATGAGAAAGAGGATTACTTTTAGTACCTGATTTTGAATTCTGACCTTGAAATGATCTTCCTCTCTTGAGAATCAGTTCTAGATTGGGTCAGGTGATTCTTGTGGATTCGCCCTGGTATTGATTCTCTTTGGAGCCAAGATGAACTTGTGGAGTCTCCAGATAGATGATTACAACCAATTTAATGTCTAATCCTTGTCTATCATCAAGGATCATCTCTATGTCATCTCCCAGGAAAGTTGAGCTTCAATCTCCTCTCCTTGACAACGACGCCAATTTTTTATCTCTCCAGGAGTCCTTCTTAGGTTGTATCTTGAAGAAGCTTGGTAACTTAAAGTGTAATTATTTTTTTGTTTATGTGTGGATCAAATGGGATAACTGACCTACTGGATTGGTATCAAGGTAGTCAAATGTATATAACCAAATGAGACAATGCTTTCAAGAATTAATAATCACATAGGTAACTTAGCTGGTGGATGAAGAAAGCTATGCTTATTAACTAGAACACACATGTGATGGGTCTAATAAGATAGTGTAGATTACTATTAAAACAATCTTATGAACTAGAAAAATGAGAAAACAGTCATTAGCAGTTAAGACAAACTTGAATCAAAGTACAGAAAGAGAAAGGTAATGGAAATCAGACATCAATAATGAAAGGAAATTGTGATTTGTATTATATATATGAAAGTCTATTACAATAGCATCAAGGTCTCTCTATCCATACTCAAACCACTAGTCTATAAAATTGATAGGCTTTATAGCCTTTATAAGCAGTTTCGGATCCTAAGAAACTGGATCTGAAATACTAATAATAGAAAACCTGTTACAAAAATATCTCAAAGAGTATGGATCTAGTCCATCTCTAGAATTTGATTTGTCTTAAATCCTCTAAGTATTTGATAGCTGCATGAAGGTCTTGATGTATGATGACAAGGCTGGTGCCTTTCTTCAACAGTTGGATAAGTTCCTCAACAGCTGTAAGCAATCTTCAATAATGATAGTCTAATCATCAAACTGTCTACCTTGTTTAATGCCTTGAAACTATGAAATAGATGTCAAAAAATATGGAGCAATATGTTTGGGATTACTTTATGCTTCATCACCCAAAATCCCCTTTGCTCGAGCACCAGATCTTCAAAATCGGTTTTCTGCATCTTTCGGTGGCTCTTTTTCCCTGACAAATGTGAGTTAGTCGTCGAAAGCCCTGATTTTTAGCGGCTAACTATGTGTTTTTATGTCGATTATGCCACCGAAAGCCTGTTTTTGCCAAAAAGAGTAAAACTTCAAAAATGAGTCTTCGCCTTGATTATTTGGACTATTCCACTTGAAAATTTTGAGCGACCTCTGCAAGAACATGAAAATCTGGGTGTGTGGCTATTTTGGCCTTACACTTTTTTATTTTCTTCTTTAAATGCTTAGCTAATCTCCATAGCCTGTGATTGTCCTTTATTATCCTTTTCTTATCCTTCTTTTCCTTTACACTTTCAAGTGCCAATTTTTCCAAGCCTGCACTGGTTTCTGTGAAATTATTTGATAGAGTCTCGTATCTGGCCTTTATCACCCTCTCTAGCACTTCCTATTGTGTTATTTTCTCTTTGAGTTTCTCAATCTTCCTTGATTTGTTTTGTTTCTTTTTGTTGCTAGATGTTTCACCTTTTTCAAGGCTTGTGAACATCTCATTTTTTGGTGTTTTCTCCATGGAAAGTTCTATATTTTCATCAATAGGGACTTCTTCTTTTTTTGGTTCTTCATCTAAGTCAGAATATGGCAAATTTAGAAAAATTTTCTTCTTTGGTGTAGCCTGCTCTGTGTCTTCATCAAAATCTAGCTTCTTCTTTGCTTTTTGGGATTTTGAACTGGATCCTAGTTCTATTTATGGTTCATGAGTGATGTCCCTCCTCCTTTTAAAACTTCTTTGGGGAGTCAATGATTTCTTACCTGCTTTCTTCTTACCTTTCTCAGGTTGAGATTGTAACTCAAAACCTTACCAGAATACAAAGTGTTCCCATGTCCTTTCTTTCTTCTTTAATTCTTCTACAATAATCATCTTTATCAAACCAAAATGAAAAAGGGTATCCTAAATGTCGTTTGGTTCAACCCGAACTATGTTGCACATCTTAGTAAGACTTTTGTGGAAATAGAATGAAAAATTTTAAGGTGTCTTCCCTGTAAAGTGATCCATTAGCTTGAAATGATACAACATGACCCTGTCATACCTTCCCTCTATAGTTATGTATAATTGGATGGCTTTGAGAATATTTTTCCATTTCTTTTCCAAGTGGGAACTAGGAATTTCTTTTTTCCAGATTATGTCTTGAAATTCTGGTTTCAACTATGGTCTAAATTCCAGGTTTTTTGTGACTGTAGTCTTGAACCAGTTATGCCCTGTCCTTGGCATGCCTATAGCAGAGGCTATGGCAGCTTCATCTTCTTGTATCTCCAAAGAGACAATTGTGGCATTTTCCCCATTAAAAGACTTATCAAAAACTTATGTGATACCCTGGTGGTATCCCTCCTGTAGCCTTTCGACATAAGTATGAAAACCTGCATCTGAAAAATACTGGTGAATTTCTAGGTGAGATTGTAAATATTGTATGTTGTCTATATCCTTTATGAGAGGTGGACCTCCTCTCGTTTTCCCTATTTGCAATAATCACGAATTAGTCTGGAATACCTTAAACAAATATTTCTTACCAATAGGCAGGAGCTTGCAGGCGAAAGTGAATGACTTATGTGTTATTGAAATGGTGAAAGAGCGCCTTTTATAAAATTTCATCATGTGTTGTGTTTAAATTCAAATGATGTATTTTTGTTGGTGTTAACAAGCTCCGGGAATGAGTGAAAAGAGTGTAATGATGGTTGAACAGTCTTATGAAATGATAAGACATCGAAACCCTCACATGATATGCATAATCATTTACATAAACGGTGGCCGAGAACATGGGATAATGCCAAAAACCAACTTAAGTGGTCATTATGTCTTGATGACATGTGTCCTTCAATGCACATTCAGGCTCGCTTGATGTGTTGTCTAAAAAACCCGTTCTTCACTTTCGTCAGCTCCTCTGTATTTTTGAAATGTCATTTTTCCGCCGAAAGCTTGAAATTTCGGCAGCTCATCTTAAGCTTTAAAACAACATTAGCCATCGAAAAGATTTTCTTTGATTTTTTGAAAACAATAAATGTCAAATCGACTTATTTTGGACTTTACAACTTATTCTCTATGCTTGGAGACCATAGACCATAAAAATCAAAATATTCATGACTATGCTATCACCTAAAAAATTAATGAAATGATTGGTTTATTTTAGGATATAACAGAGTCGAAAACGATGGAGTTGACCAAAGTGACAAATGACAAGGAAACATCGTATACAAAATACAAAAAAGTTATGATGGAACGGGATAAGGCCAAGTAGAAATTAGAAAGTATACAACATGAAATCCAAAAGGTTTATAGTGACATTCTGGAGGTCTCGATGGAAGTGTATGCTCCATTAGAAGAGAAAGTGTCTAATATTAGTGAAGTCATTCAAGGCTTCCGTGTGAAGATATTAGACTTAGAAGTGCACACTACGCCAAGCACTCCACTTGATGAAAGGGAGCAAAGGGAGAAGACAACGATGACAATAGTGGAAAGTATCAAGATTTTGGAGGAGGAGTGTGCCAAGTTGTATGAATAAAGCACTCAAGTATGGACTCAACTAACAGAAGATGTGAAGTTGCAAGGAATAGGGTAGAAGTTGTAGGTTACACTAGAGGAAGAACAAAATTTTAAAGAGTCGATGAGCACTCTACCACCAACAGAAAAGATGGTTGGAATAGTAGAGAATATGAAGTTGTACTTAGACATGAACCAAATGAGAGAAAAATAGTGAGCTTGTGCACATAAAATTGAGACATTGCAAGAGGAAGAATTATGGGTAATGTAGGAACTTGTAGTTGTGTAAGGAATAATGAAGCAGGTAGGGAAAGAGTGTGCAAAGAAGCTGAATACCCACATTACTGCAGACACGACAGAGGAAATTTAGTAGCAGGAAACAAAAGTAAAGGAAAAGGTCACAACTGCAAGAGAAACGTTCAAGAAGTTCATGGTGACATGGACGAAGGCCTGAAGTGGCTCGGGACAAGCCACAAGTGAGTGATTGGGGCCTGTTGGAGCATGAAATTTTGGAACCAATTTTGGGAATTGCACAGGAGTAAACCGTGCAACAAATCGGCTAAGGAGAAGTGTGCATGGAAGAAAGGAAGGTAGTTAGAGCATTTTCAGGAGCAGCGCATGTGAAAGGAGGAAGTTAGTTAGAAGTCATTAAGTATTTTGGTCCATTTTGTAATGGGATAAGCCCTAATGTAAAAGTATAAATATGTAAGGGTTTTGGGGGGTAAGGGAGTTCCAAGTTCGAGAATTCAATATGTAATAAGGAGCTAAGTGTGCATTGTATGTGCAAACGACTAGGGAATGTTGGGTAGAATTGAGATATCATGTATGAGAACAGTGCACATTGTCTATAAGGAATGAATCTGAATGAATAATATAAAAAGACAGTCATTGTGGATGTAGCCCAGTATGGGGTGAAACACATTAAATCTTTGTGTTGTGATGTGTTATGTTGTGATGTGATGAGTTTACTTTACTATTATTGCGTGCACTTAATGTATGTTGGTTAATCTAAATATATTATTTTCTCTAATGGTTCTGTGCACATGTTGAATGGTATAATGAATGAATGTTAAGTAGACTGGTAAGAATGAATGCCTCGCATCCCCTCATGATTGCAGAAACCTAGTTTCTACAGTCCCCATAGATACCTCAGGTGATACTTCACATGTCTGCAAGTGATGCCCAAAGGGTCGGCATCTTAGGGTTTTGTTGGTGAATTAATGTTGAACCACGGGTCTTCCCACTGTGTGCCAATGATACCCATAAAGAGATCCAACAAATTATCTGCATGAATGTTCTTTACCCTCAGACTGAGATTTTGGAATTGTTGAATGTGCTCTATAATTGGACCTTTTTGCCAAAGATTTATCAATTGACTAAATAATGTATTTCTCTTAATATCCCCATAATGTCATCTCAATTCCTCTGTAAAAATGGACCAAGAGATAATATAATTATGTTTCTTTCACAAAGCCACTAATACCAAACAAATTGATCATTTTCTAAATACAAGGATGAAATAGGTACCTTTTGTAAACTCAACATTTGGTGTAGATCAAACAATTGCGCCATCTGGAATATCCATTTTATAGGATCTTTACCATCAAACTTCCTCATATCGATCTTTGGAATGAAGTAGTTCTTTGGTGCCGACTTGAAGCCTTGATGATGTGGATCTTTGAGTAACGAATAATTTTGAAATTTAGTATTGATGCTCTTCAATTGTGATAAAATAGCCCCCATGTGTGATTAAGTCTCATCAACCTTGTTCTCCTTATTTTCATGATTTACTTGCATTTTGATATCCCCTTTAGGTAATCTCTAATCTCGAGCATGAAAGATCATGGAAGACAAAATTGTCCAATTCATTCATGGAATTTTGTAATTCTTCCTTAATTTTATTCTTATTTTTGTCCATGCTCTTTTTCATCTTCCTTTCCATATGCTCTTGATTTTCATCCATCTTATTTTCCATGTGTTACATCTCCTTTTCTATATCTTGAAATTTTATTTTTGTGTTTAACAACTCATCACTTGTTATTGACTGTTAGAGCGGGCCGTTTTAGGTAAATTTTGAGAATCATGCAGGAGCAGATCGCGTGACAAGTCAGCAGAGGAGCAACATGTATGGAAGATAGTTATTACATTTTCAAGAGTTAGGGCACAAAAGGTGAAAGTTAGTCAGGAGTTTTGGGACATTTTTCCACATTGTAATGGGCTAAGCCCTAATGAAATACTATAAATATGTAATGGGTTTTTGGGTAGAGGAGGTGGAATTAGAGAGAGATAGTGTGAGTGAATGATATAGTAGAGTCGAATAACAGTTGAGAGGTATGTGTGCACTACAGCATAGAACGGCTTGGGAAGGTTTGTGTTTTAACTGAAGATCATTGTATGAAGCGCAATGTGCATGAATTTAATGAAGACTATGAATGAATAAAATAAGAAGACAACCATTTTGGACGTAGCCCAGTTTGGGGTGAACCGCGTTAAATGCATGTGTTCTAATGTGTTTTGTTTTTGTGATGTGTTCATTTATTCTTTTTGTTGCACACATGTGATAGATGTTTAATACTTAAATATGAATATGTGTCTGATGGTTCTGTGCACATGTTGAATGGTTAAGTAAGATAAATATGTCATAGGTTATTATATTGTTATGGTTTTGCACACTGGATAAATGAGTGTATGTTAGGTGAATGGTTAGGTTGAAAGCCTCATATTCCCCCATGACTGTGGAAATATGGTTCTGCAGTCCCCATAGTCACCTCAATTAAGACTCCACTTGATTGTGGGTGATGTCGAAAGGGTCAGTTTATTTAGGATTTTATTGGCGATTTAATGTTGAACCTTGAGTCTTCCCACTGCACGCCAACAAATGGTTCCGTTGTCGGGACCAGGATCTGTGAATGAGGGGAATGTGGACGCTAACTAAGGAAGAGATCATAGAATAGTTGAATATAAAGGTGATCAAGTTTGTTGTAGATCGGAATCAGAATCCACGGATCAACACAAAAGAATGGTTACAGAGGTATGTTTTTATAGATTTGCATGAAATTTTCTTTGTTGATTTCCCGAATGTCTTGACAAAGTGGTTCCATATATTTTTTGAACACATCAGAAGATATCGCACTAAGGTTCCAAGAAATTGGACTCCTGAGTTAATACGGGAACTCAATACTATAAACAATAAGGTGTCACGCATAGTTGATTATTGGTTGGATAGCGTGTTGGGAGGTTATGTTACTGAATTCATTATAGATTGTACTCAGTCGTATAGTGTTGTTGAAAGAGAATTCTTTAAGGAACCGCGTGGAAGATACTTGAAGTCAATATCTACTTGGATTAAGATGTTGTTGTGTGACAAGGGATTCATGAAGATGGAATTTTGTTTCTTGGGCAGCTAAGCGCTTCCACGGATAGAGGGAACTAGGGGCTAACCAGGGAATGGTATGAGTATCACAGGGGATAATGAATAAAGAACATATGAGTTGATGATGCCAAGAGAGGAAGAAGGTGTGATAGAATAAGGGGTATTGTGCAATGGCAAGAGATTTAGACTGAATAGGAAGAGAACTATGGCTGAGAAAGAAGGAAAACATAGTGAGTTTGAAGAGAGAGAGACTGTCGTAATATTCCAGATCATATCATGCATAGAAAATTAGCTCATTCCAATAGAATAAGATCCCACTCAGGCCATAATTTGCATTGAACCCATGACCCCTTGTGCGTCTCCGAGATATGAAGAAAATTTTCTGATTGTAGTTATTAAGGGAAGTAAGGATAACAGTCAAGGGAGTCAGAGCAGTGGAAGTAGTACAATAATCTAGCTTCAAATAGTATCACCAAAAAGTATCACCGCATAGAACATGATAGTGGGGGTAGATCCCACCTTAAGGATGCCTCTCTTTCAAGGGGTCATTTCAAAAGATCCAGAACAACATTTGTTCATTTGTGATACAATATGGATTTTGAAGAACATCCAGGACGATGATGTGAATATTATGCAGTTGATGAGGACCTTCAGAGATCATGAATTATTATGGTATATGAAGTATCAAAATACTACACCTGTGGGACAAACTAGGACATTGGAAGAGGTAAGACAAGCCTTGTTGAAAGAATTCCATAAGCCTAAATCTTAATCGCAATGCATTACAGAGCAAAAGGAAATCAAATAGATAGTGAATGAATTAGTGTGGGACTATGATCAAAGATTTAAGATACTAAAGGATCGACTGACATTCTAAATTTTGGATGAGCAACATAAGGATTGGTTTATTGCAGGATTGTTACTGCATATATTCTTCCCTTTGACACAACATAAGATCGCATCGTAGTTGGAAGCCTTGGAAATTGATATGAAATTGGAATCATCCCCTAGAGGAGAAAGTATTGCAAGGATGGTTGTTAGCATAGGGGAAGACCTAGGTAGAAGCAGGGGAGTTGCAGGTCTTCAACATGACTCGCAGAGGTTGTAGACCAATCTCCAACATGACTAGCATAGGTTGGTGATATAATGCCAGTATGACACGCAGCGACTGGACTTGTGGCAGTGGTGAATTGCGATATTTCAGACCAAGGTCCAAGGAAAGATTGGTTTTTAGAAATTGAAGGCCAGGAAGGATCTCGGTTTACACCCTGTCCCTGTCCAACATGATAGTATCCTCCTCCATAATGATTCATAAAGGGTTGTAAGGGCATAGACACTGAGGAAGTTGCTTGCGAAGAGAAAGCGACATGACAAGGGTTACTCCTGTGAGGATATATGTTTCCCCCAGACGAAGGAACTTCGTGAGGGGGGTTGCCCATACTATAAAAATAATTCCCCCTGGATGAAACACCAGAGGGAAGACGGAGGTCCGCCATGGGAAAAGTGTTCATAGGAATCGACATAGAGGAAGAAGGATAAGTGGACGGAGTGTAACACGTGGAAGAATTGCTTAATTGGGCACTTACTTCTTGCATAGTGGATTTGTAGGAAGGAATATTCCAACCTCCTACTGTAAGAGGTGTTTGAAGGATATGACTCCCTCCAAATGGAGAGGGATAACAAGGAGGCATCATGCTCCCAGACCCAAAACTTTTATTCGCATAAGGAGGCGAGACAGAGGATGGAAAGTACGAAGACATATCAGACATACCATGAGAAAAATGATTAGAGACCCAAGGCATTGACTGAGTACCATAATTTTTCATACCATTATAAAAAGAGGATGGATTTGCCCCCATGAACGTCATGGGGGGGTAGCAGTAAATGAGGGAGCAAAATGAACTCCAATATCCATGATAACAAAGACTCAGGATGAAATCCTATGGTCAGTTAATAGTCAAAGAGCATACCAAAAATTCAAACGACCAATATGCATGCAAACGGGCTAAAGTGGCTGAGTGGCCTCCCTCGCTAAAGAAGGTATGTCTCGTCCAAGAGGGACCTGAGACTCATTGCTAAAGTTTGGAGGTAACAGAATCAGTTATAAGGGCCCTCGTAGGCTTAACAACTAGTCGGTTAGACCCCCCGAGAGAGGTAATCCTCCATAAAGGTTGTGTGTTGTCTGACTCCTATCTGAATCAAGATACAATCAGAATAACCCCTGCAAGTAACCTATGAGAAACCTAAGTCAAGCAACTAATAAACCATTGTATAACCAATGCACAGGCGAGAAGTCGTAAGTCCAGATCACCATATGGGCATGGTAGCAAAGCCTGAAACCTTGAAAGCACTGCCTCTCACAGAGGTATGGGCACTAGCAAGATCCCCAAATATGAATAAATCCACAGAAATATCTCTGATGCTAGGTGAGTATCCAGGGGTTATCCCTTCAACTAACTTCGTGTGACCTCGTGATTAACTTTGGTGTGAGCAGAGCCTCCTGATATTACCAATTAGACAATGGATTTCTCAACTCCCTGTCTCAGACACATAAGTTGATTTAATTTCCTTGGAGAAATTTACTCACAAAATCCTATTCCAAGGCACTAAATCCTAGGCTAGTTTGTGCACCCTAAAAAATAAAATCATGACTAATCAATTTTAGTTTAAAGCGTAAATTTTATTGGCCGTGATTACTCAAAGAGGTATGGAAATGAAACTCATGGTGTTATGAATTTGCATGAAAATAAAAATAGATCTAATGCAAATCCTAACCTTAACTTTTCAATGAATGATATGCTAAATAAAAACAGTGGAATCTTCAATTTTAACTCTGCGATTTAGAAGTAAAATGCAATCTTTCGCTAAATGTGCTAAGCTAATGATAAAGGTTCCAAGACAAAAATACTAACCAATGCAAAATACCTATTTTTTTGTATTTTCAATGTATTAAAAATAAAATGCATGGACTGATAAAGACTTGATATATAACTTCTATTGTGTATAAAAGAAATCACTCGAGCAGAATACCAAGAAGCTAAGCAGACAGCCCAAAAACCAAGGACAAATTAAAAATCGAAAACAAAGAGAAAGATTACGCTCAAAAATTCAACTCCCAACAGGCTTCCTGTCATCCCAGATAATCTCAACATGCACTACAGAGACCCAAGAAGGTTTAGTAATCCTCAAATCCTACCCAAAAGTTACTAAACCAAGAAAACAAGCAAGGGGAAGTGGTATACGTGATTGTTCAGGAGAACAAAGTGTATATACGCTTCTTGCAGTGAGACAACATGTGTGTATACATGATTGTTAAGGCAAAAAGGGCGTATATGCTTTAAAACAAGGTCAGGCAAGGGTAAAAGGCTGAAAACTTAGACCCAGAGCGAACAGAATATGTCCAACAGTGATACGACAAGAAACACAAAGGAAAAAGAGCAATGTAAGAATAAAAAATACTTCAACCCTTAGAAGGAAGATCTATCCCCAGTATGGTCGCCAATTATGTTACAAGGGAAAAACTCTCTATGGCCAAGGGTAAACCACAAAAGACAGGTATGACTGCAGAAATCAACTCAATTCCAACATGTGCTATATAAACTAATGTGCAATACGAGGAAGAAGCCTACCTCGATCCAATTGTTTGTTGTCGTTCCACCGTTGAGCACTTTGACCCAAATCTTTACACCTACAAGAAATTCTCAACAAACAAGCAATGCAAGTATATAGTGACAATATATAAAACGAGTTAGCACATCAGATAGCACAATCCATTAATAAACATTACAAACATGCCCATGGATAATAATCATATATTTGCAAGATATCGATAGGATGGGAAAGGAGTATTTATATTAATAATTGATCAACAAAAGTGTCAACATTATAGACTTCTGTGTCGGCACGGTTCGAAACCAAGAAACCAAGTTCCTTCCAATTGGGTCTCCACCACTTCAATCCTCCACCAAAGGCAAGCTCATAGTAAAGAGATAATGAAATCCTCTTGACAATAATGGAAGAGCTTGGGGGTTGAACACTGTGTCAGAGTTAAGGGACAAAGGGATGCAGACTCAATATGAAGTAATTTCTCCAGAGTAACTTTGCTCTCAAAGTTGAATGCTTTCTCTCTCTTTTTCCATAGCTCGAAATTGTGCTCTTATAGCCTCCAAAATGCAACTGAAGGGCCGAGTCAAAACGTTTCTAGTATATGGAAGGCTACAAATCAGAGATCATTTGTCATGACATGGAAACCCGACCTCATTTTGTATTTTCTGGCACAAATCCCGATATATGCGAGTTGTAGTGGAGCAGCAAGCGTATACGCATCTTGCAAAGCAGTTAGGAAGTGTATATGTGGAAAACTATATAATTTTGGCTCTGGATTTATCAAAAAGGGGGTTGATAAGTCTGCATAGGGAAATGGAAAAAGGCCCTCTGTGCAAGATAGAAATGGTGAGGAAAATCTTGCTATAACACCATCACTTTACCCTGGAGGGAAGTGATATGCTACTATACTATGCACTGCTCCTGGGATCTCTTCATCCTTTCTACTGTTGTGAGTATCTTCATATGTGCCTGCAATGAAAATGATTGTTTTTGCACCTCCTGTAACTGAGCCTCTAGCTTCTTTAACTCTGGATCCTCAGCGAGGCATTCATATGTCTCGGCACTTCTGTCACTCAACTGTTTACATGCCAAGGAGATAGCTTCTTTAACCCTCTGGTCATGCACCTCCTGTGGGGTGCTCGGCATTGTTCGAGCCTCCAGTTCAGCTATCCTAGCCTGAAACTATTGGAGGGTCTCTGCGAGCTTCATTAATTGAGCTTTGACAAGCTCTTGCTCATCTTATGCCAAGCCTGGCATAGACAAACATCTTTAATTATTGTTTCTTTGACCATGGCCTTCTCTGCGAGCAACTTCTCTTTTTCCTTCTGTATCTAAGCTTCGCCAACTCTCTTTTCCTCTTGAATCTTTGCCTGAAACTCTACTTTCTCACTTTCATGGTCAGCTACAATGTCATGCGTTGCTCATAACTGTACTAGGACTTCGTGTTTCTCCTTTTGCAAGGCTTTTGTATCCTTCTCCTTTTCTTCCTGAGCTCTCTGGAACTAAGCTTCGGTTTCATCAACAAGCCTTCTTAGCTGGGCTGCTCTTTTAGTGGTCATTTCTCTATGTTCCCTTATGTATGTCTTCAAACCTGCCTCCAATACTTCGACCTGTCCTGGAGGTACTCATTTAAGGTTAACCTCAACATCCAATTTGGAGCTAGGTTGTAGTCTTGCGGGGGTGGGAAACTTGATGCTATATTGGGGGAGGGTGATCCAAATCCCTGGTTCACCCTGTGGAGTTGGTTCATCCTACAAGTATGCGTTATGTGATGAGGAAGGCACAAACAGCACAGTAGGAACTGCGTGGACCAAATGAAAACCCTGTTGCACTTCCTTTAACTCCCTCTCAATCTTTTCATACAACTCTGCCTATTTTTCTTCGTATCTCTGCAGCATTTCTTCAGAGGCATCCTCCATAGCTCCGCGGACCAAACTAATGTCATCGTCAATGAGAGTGGCTTCCAACTATGGATTATTGGCATGCATTTTCTTCCTTGCTGAAGGTTTGTTCGAAGAAACTTTCCTCTTTTGTGGTGTCACTATCCCAATAGGGGGGTCTTCAGGTGGTGTAGCTTTGCCTCCACCTTGCTCTTCTTATCCTTCATCTCCTCCTCCTTGTCCTTCTACTTCATCTTCTCCTCCTCCCTATCCTTCGACTTCGTCTTCTCATCTTGGTGATCCAGAACTGTTATCTCCAAAAGTTTTGTCCTCTTCGTCACTCTCTACGTCCTGGATTTCAACCTTCTTTTTCTGCCTCTTCGTCCCACTAGATTGTCTGACATGTTCAACTTGTGTAACTATCAGGATTCCTATAGTGTCAGTGTCAAACAACTCTTCATCGATGACAGGTACAAGAATTTATTTTGGCCATTCCTTTGTAATCTGTTCCATATCTTCATCCGTGAGATTATAGTATGACTGCAATTCTTCGTGGTGCTCATCTCTTCGCATGGTGATGTAAATGAAGTGGGGATCAGCGCAAAACTTTGTTATGGGCCGGTACTGATGTAGGGTATGCGATGTCATACGTGGGAATGATTCAATGGTGACATTCAACTGCTGATAATATGCGTGAAACACGACATTATACTTCCACTGCTTCATCATGCCATTGGTATACCATAGGGTGGAAAACTAAGTGGTCAGGGGCTTTGTAGGTTCAATCTCTAGGAAGGTAGCTCCTTCAGGCATCTTCCAAGCCATAAATTCTATCAGGATGATCCACCAACTGTAGTGAATGATCCGTCAGGATTTTTCGAAATGACTATGGTTGAGTTTTTAACTTAGCATGTATTTATTAACCATTGGAAAACTTTAATGAAAGAGCGAGAAAAGCAAATGCATTATACAGCCATAGACATATATGTAAATCTGAAATGCA
>ML779703.1:72530-88677 GCA_009831015.1 Picea engelmannii | reverse complement strand
TCACTCCAGGATTGGTCCGAGTGCACGCCAAAAATGCCAAAAATGCATGACACGTGTCGCCTTCCGGTGCTGCCACGTGTCCTGTACGGACCTGCCACGTGTCGTCTCCTGATGCTGCCACGTCACTGTACGGACGCCACCACATCATCTGTACGGACTGACACGTGTCTGTACGGACTGTACGGACAGGTACAGTCAGCATCCAAAATTTTGCCTGTTTGGCTCGGCGAACAGAATGCGATATCTTCCTCATACGGACTCCGTTTGCGATAAAAATTATACCACCGGAATCAGGAAGACGAGCCGGACGTCATGGTGTTGGTTTCGTCGGATTCCGAGCACTTTCATTTTTGAGCATTTTTCATGCCCTGACAGGCTCCTGGATCCGATTTCGGATCAGTGAAACTCATATCCCAAGTCTTGGGCTTCGCGACAATCCTTTTATAGCTCATTGACAAGGTAGTTCACTCAATTCATCTGCATGCCCTCCACACACTTTCCTGCGAGGTCCACCACGAACCCGGTGACCTGTGTGGGACGGTTCTTCCTCAATAGATTTCCAGCTAATAGTTGAAAAGCAAGGTGCACTACGCCATCCTGTATGGAGGATACCTTGTAACCTTGCTTCCCCTTTTCTACCTCTCCATTGTCTTCTTTGATGCATTGTGCTAACGAACGGTCTGAGGTCTTCCCTAGATAGAACTGTTGTGGGTCAGGACCCTTAAAACTTAAATCTATGACCTGGTGGATCAACGTCGGATCCATAGTAATCCTTTTGTCGATCCATACATATCTTCCATGATAGCATGATAGAAGGACTTTAACGCAAGCGTTAACCTCTTGGTGGCGGCCAAAATGCGGAATATTCATTACGTTCAATATTGTTGACTGCACCAACCCCTTAATCCATGGCTGTGAGACAAGGCGAGGTTTATTTCCAGTTGTCTTTGTTAAGTAGCAGTGAGGAGCTAGCATGGTGTAGTTCTTTCGGTCTCCTAAGTTGAAGTTGTTGTGCTTCAACAATGAGATATGTCCTAACTAACTCCTGACTATGTGAATTCCTTTCGAAATGTATGCAGTGAACATGGAGTACTCAAAATCGTGAGGGATACCATCGCGGTTAACAGTGCTAGCCAGAGGTAGAATATATTTAGGAAGGATAGACGAGATCTTCTTCAGGTTAGCCAGATCACCGTGGTGCTTACTTCTCTGATCAATTATGGGGTTGATGCGGGTGGAACGATGTCTAGTCGAAGGGGAAGCCTGCAGTCCCCTAGTCATTGGGTTCTCCTGACATTCTAGCTTTTAACAGATAGGCGGGATAGATAAACAGAGAGGCGGGGTATACTTTCAGATAATGACAAGTAGCACAGCTCGACACTTGGATAGTTCTCACCTTAGCTCAGTCAATCATGGGTAGAAAAAAGTGGTCCTAGCGCCATGATTGACAAGTTAAATAAGAGGGGTGGTCATGATGGATCTTCCAATGGATAGGAACTAGATTTAAATGCTTCCATTAATGTAAATATAGTCATTATGATGCGGTCTCAACGTCCAAAAGCAGTCCATAAAACCATAAATTTGTTTCCTAACAGTTCTGGAGCGTCACTCTAATGGTCAGGCCACCTCCAATGGTTATATAACTTAGCCAGGGAGAAGTCCAAATCTGCACGGACCTGTAGTTCCAGTGAGGTTCAAACCCTGCGAACCTACCTCCTACAAGGTTCCGATTTGCGAAGTCTTTCATTTGGTTTCCTTAACTTCTTGTAGATTTTCCAACTTAGATTTCTTTTTATCGAGATTATTTGCCTTCTTTCCTATTATCTGAGTCGCTTTAACGATTTTGGAATCCTCTTTCCATTCTTATTCTTATCTTCCCCTAGCATAGTGGCTTTGCACTGTCGAGGTACCCTCAAAGGTTCTGAAGTTAATATCCCTTTTCTTAATACTTCTTGAGTGGGAAGAATTCTCTCTTGGATAGATAGGTCCTTCAATCCTTCTTGCATTCTTTCAACCTTGATAGATAATTCTTTTGCTTTTTGTCCCTCCCGCGTTGTAACTTTTGTCTATTGCTTTGACTTATCCTCTCGTTCTTCTATTAATCAGTCTATTTTCCTAGATATGAAATCCCTTAATTCTTTCTTTTTCTTTTCTGTAGCTTCTTCCTCTACTTTCATTTTGATATAATCCTTCTCAATCCAAATCTTACCTAACAAAAGTGGGAAAGGGGTGTTGTCCTCAACAAACCTAATAACTTCAAATTCTTCTTCAATCAATGTTCCATGAACAATAATAGGTACAGTATTTAATATTCCACATAAAGTTATCATCTTCCCCTTAAACAAGCCTATCCTTCCTAAATAAGGTACCACAGTAGGCTTTCCCAAAATTCCCCAAGTTTCTTTTGTCATAATATTCACTTGTGTTTCTTTATCCAAGACTATACGGTCTATGTCAAATTCTTATATTCTTTCACTTATGTGTTGTTTTTCTTTCAAGCTTTCTGGTAAACTGACATCTTTATGAACATCCCTCATTTAGTCCAACTGTAATAACATAATATGAACTTCCTCTGACCTTTTCTCTTCATGAATTTCTAACATACCCTTAGTCTCTTGACTCTCTTCGTAATTTTCTTGTCTTATGTTCATCCCATCAACTTTAGGAATAATCCTTGGACAATCCTCAACCTCATGACCAACAACCTTACAACAAAGACAAATAGGGCCTACCTTAGGGAATTCCTTAGCAAGGTGTCTCAATCGTCTGCAATTATAACACAAATTCAATCTTCTTTTTCTCTTAAATGTTCCCCAATCTTTTCTGTACTATGCACTTCCCCTAGGATCATAGTGTTGGACCTGCAATCTACAAAAAATCTTTCTAGGTTCTTGCATCTGCTTATTAGTCCAAAAAATATTTTTATGCATAGGAATAACATATCTTTCTTCATTTTCATTAAATTTACTCAAATAAACTCTTTCTTTCAACTATTCCCTAGCCTTCAGACTAGGACAAAATCTATTAAACATACTTAAATTCATTCTTTCAAAACAAAAATTTTCACTTATCTTTCTCTTTCCCAAGCACAAAGCTTACCTCTCTTAGAATATTACATCTTTTCTTCAGATCAACTTACTTTCTTGGCACAAAGATTCACAATTCAAGTAGAGTAATGCACACTTCAGCAACAAATCTATGCACAGAGCTTCTCTTTTCTTTACTTCAATTCCCAGCAATCACAGTTTCAGTCCCAGCAACGGAACCATTTGTTGGCATAGGGACAGACCCAGGGTTAAATGCTCAACAGCGCACCAAAAAAACCCTGACTACCGGCCCTTTCGGTAACACTTGCGAAGCAGGTGAAGTCTCACTCGAGGTAGAAGCAGGGGAGGTTACAGGACGCAGGTGTCTATAACCAGGCTGGGACACGAATCAGTGATAATAGCACTTCACAGAATATTTTTTTAACTCTTAGTAAGTGAACATGCATTAGTTTATTAACCTCAGTAACATCGCATAGCATAATCAAATACAGATCTAGCGCAATAACAACAAGTGATTATTCACCATGAACACTTAGCACTTAGGACTTAGCACTGTGAGTCAGATCTAGCATTCATTTACCCTTTAACATAAATAAAGTACTTAAGCAACAAAATATCTATTCATTACACATCATAATAAAATCACTAAGCAAATGCATAATTGAGACACCAGATATATGTCGTTCACCCCAGGGTGGGGCTACGTCCAGAAACCACTTCACCTCTTTATTATTCGCCAGGATATTACATCCAGTCACTCCTATGCACTAATCCACAGAGTCAAACTTCACACAAGACAAGAGATATGCGCATTAGGCCCTAGATCCTCCTTCTTTGCCTTCCAAAAATAGGTCAAATGCACAGAGCCACAATCTCTATCACAATACTTATCACTTTCTACAAAATCACAGTCGAGCACAAAGCCTCGACCACATGCATTCCTTCGCACAAAGAAACTTGGACTACTCACATAGAACTACCTCTTCTACAATACATTCCTCGTTATTTATACTTTACAAAATCTTACAATACAGCCTCAACATGGGGAAAGCCCATGGGTAGACATCCCATAAACCCGTTACAAAACCCTAGAGGACCCCTTAATGGGTCCACATAACCCTCAAAATAGGTGAGATCCGTGATCACGGCTCCACCTGGGTGCTCCTTCTTTGACCAACGTGTCGAAGTCCAAAAGTGGTCCCAAACTGACCAAAGTTTCCCAAAAACTTGGTCGAGGGCCAACAAGGGCTCAAGTTCAGTCGCAACTGGCAGCGTTGAATATTCAGTAATGGGAAATTACTAAAGGAAAAGAAAATTTTGAGGGATTTTGGTGTATCACATGTAAAACATAGGGTCATCATAAGGATGAATGTCCATCTTCTTCAACAATATTTGAATACAAGAGCTCTGAATCCATTAGGGTTGTGGTGTGAGATTTGCAAGATGATGAGTCACCACCCTCATAATTGTCCATTGATGCAGAAATATCAGAGCACCATGAGGAACCTGTTTTGTAACTTTTGTAATTCAGTAGGACACAACGAGAAAGATTGTCACGCACTTTATTTGATGAGAGAGCACGTCGCAGATGCATATAGAGTATAAGGAGAAGAATCAGAAGGGGGAGCTCCATAGTATAATACACCCTGATGCTATAATCAATGAGGATAAGGAGGTTTTAGAGACAGCGAAAGAGGAGGATTCATAAGGCGAAGAGGTCAAATTGTATAATATAAATGTAACCAACCTTGAAATTTGGCATGGGATTGTCTGAACCCCTGCATGACATGTACTAATTGCAAAGTGCTAGACCATGCAAAGGAGGATTGTCCATAGTTCATTGAAAAATGGAAATAAAATAGGAACATGAATGTGAAAATGATAGAAACATAGGCGCATGATGAACAACCTAAGGTAGAAACAGTTACGTGCAATGGGATGAGAACCGGAGATGATGCGACAAATCAAGGGAATATGATCCATCAATGGGTCAAGAAAGAAACTAAGCTTCTTCCATTATTTGATCCTGGAAAAGAGAAAGAAACACACAAACAAAAAATAAAAGAAATAGTTTGAGGAGAATGGATAGCATTGACTTCAACTGCACCACCCTTGTATGACATATCACTAGAGTATGATATGCCTCCAACATATGACCATTCAGAAAGGCAAGTCGAAAGGGTAAGCACTTTGAAATATTTCTTATGAAGTTGTTTAGAATTAATGAAGGATAGATTTGATTTAAGCATGCTGCATGAAATGATTGACCATTATTCCCAAGAGAAAGAGATATGTGTCACACACATAGCAATTAACTAGGTGCACCACAAGAAGAGAATTAGGCTTAATGCACATATAGGAGATTACGACATGGACAATATCATTCTAGATCTGGGGTTTGATGTAAATTTCATCCCAAGGCAGACTTGGTAGATGATGGGCTAGCCGAAGTTGATTTTGTTCTCTATCCAATTGAGACTAGAGAACTAGCATAAGATCATTCTAGTTGGGAGGTTGATAGGAGTAAGTGTCAATATTGATGGAGTGCGCAGTATAGAAGAATTTGAAGTGATCAAAATAGTAGATGGTAGCACACCTTATCCATCAATATTGGGACTTGATTTGGCATTTGATAACTAGACTATCATTGACCTAAAGAAGTGACATATGGTATTTGAATTAGACGACTTGAAGGTTTATGCGTCGTTAGATCCTACTGAAGGAAGAGGGTGTGTAGAACCAGCAAAGATAAAATAACTTGATAATTTGTATAACATGACCATGTGGATGGACGATTATGTGAATCCTAGAGATGAAGGCTTACTTTATTGGAGAAGTATCAGTTCCTGTGTGTCAGACTCAGAATAAGCCTTGGATAATTGGCAACATAGATTGCATGAGGTGTCTACAAGGAAATGTGCTCATATTACCCGTGTGTTGCGATGGATTGGAACTGAAATATGTGAACCTCCAAGGTATGATGGACTAACTGATGTAGTTTATTTTATAAGAGAAATTGAATTGTAGATAACATAAAAATAAGGGTTATTATCTTTATATGTTGCACTGAAAGTGACCCCTACGAGATGGTGGATTGTGCACAAAGATGGAATAATATATTGGCAGCAGTGTAAAAGGATATTATAGGTTAGGTTCGGGACAGAGAATTAAAGTATCATACAAAAGTACAATGGATTAAGTTGCACTGCAAAACATATTACAAAGTGTACCACAAATTGGAAATCAATACCTAAGAAAGAGTGGATGCACTTGTTTGTGCATACTCTGGACATAATTCTGAAGAATTGGTATATATAGTTGGAAGTGCATAGAGGGATAGGGGATTGGGAAGAGTTGAAAAGGAACTTAAACATAACATTTAGTTTTGAAAATAATAATCCTTTGATTGATTCATCTTTGAAGGTTATCAAGAATAAAAAAATTTCATCAGAGGACTCGATAAGGTTTGTACCTTTGTATAGTGCACCTAGAGATAATGTGACATTTGAAGAGGTTTTGTGTTGTTACAATGTTGTTGAAGAAAACCAAGAGAATGAAGACCCTAGGAATTTACAGATACCAAAAACTAAAGGGGAGTGCACAGTAGAGGGACCAGAGATGGAATCTATGGTGTACGCTAATCCATTGAAGACATGCAAAGTGAATATTAGTACAGAAGATAAGCCCAAGTTCACAAACATAGGAGACTGTTGGAACAATGAGACAGTCGAGAAGAATGTTGACTTATTGTGTGCATATCATGATCTGTTTCCAACTACATTTTTAGAGCTGAAGGATATTGTTGGAGATTTGGGAGAGATGAAGATCCCATTGAAGTCGGATGCAAAACCCATGCGAAAAAGACCCTATAGAATGAACCTAGTGTATAAGAAGAAGGTAAAAGAAGATATAGAGAGGATGTTAGATGCTAGAATTATAGAACATGTAGAAGAATCAGAGTGGATTATTCCAATGGTAGTTCAGGACAAGACGACATGAGGAATTAGGATATGTGTAGATCTAATGAAGTTGAACAATGCTTGTTTACACGACCTGTTTCCTACCCCATTTACAGATGAAGTGTTGGAGAATGTAGGGGGTCAGGAGGATTAATATTTTACGGATGGATTCTTAGGATACCACCAAATCAAGATTGTGGAAGAAGACATACATAAGACGACCTTTGAAATAGAATGAGGTTGTTACAAATACATAGTTATGCCTTTTGGGTTGAAGAATGCACCAAAAATATTTTCTAGAGTAGTTGTAGCAGCGTTCAAAGAGTTCATTCACAAGTTCTTAAAAGTGTACTTGATTATTGGATAGTATTTAGTATATTAAAATATCATGTTGAAACGTTGCGCTTAATATTGGATAGGAGTAGGTAGTACCAGATCTCGTTGAATTTGAAGGAATGTATTTTTTGTGCAATTTTGGGAATTTTGTTGGGCCATGTGGTGTGTAAATAGGGATTGCTATTTGACCCTGTAAAGATTGTAGTGATTTTTTATTTTCCATCACCAACTTTAGTGCAACAGTTGAGGGCCACTTTGGGTCATATAAGATATTATAGAAAGTTCATTAGAGAATATGCACAAATTACAACCCCTATGGAGAAGTTACTGAAAAAGGAAGTTAAGTTTCAATGGAACGATGAATGTAAGAAGAGTCTGGATACATTGAAACTGAAGATGATCATTGCATCGATTCTAGTTTTTCCCATCTGGAACAAGGAATTTCATGCTCATGTTGATGTGTCATCTATAGAACTAGGTGTAGTTTTATCTCAGTTGGGTGACAGAGAGATAAACTATCTGATTGCATTCACAAGAAGGAATTTATCATCTACAGAACAGAACTATACTACGATAGAACGAGAAGGGTTGGAAATGGTTTATTCCTTTCATAAGTTTAGACATTACTTGCTTGAATCTCACTTTAATATGTATACATACCATTTTGCGTTGAGATACCTAGTTAACAAGCCAGTGTTGGGGGCGAGAATATGCATATGGATATTATTGTTTTAGGAATATGACTTCAAGGTGATCGTGAAACCAAGGAAATTTAATTCAGGACTGGATCATTTATCGTGCATACTGTCAGGAGAATATGCAGGAAACTTGGATGACAGTTTACCTATTGCACACTTATTTGCAATTCAGATGGTTGATGACTATTTTGCAGACAAAACTTATCTCTTGAGTACAGGAGTAGTACCATCTAACTGTACAGTGGTGCAGAAGAATAAACTAGTCATGAAGGCAACATACTAGCAGCTAATATCTAGAAATTTGTACAAGTTAGGCGCAGATGGTATTCTGCAATGATGTGTATTAGAGCATGAATAATGTATGATATTTTCAAAGGAACATGAAGGGGTTGCAGGAGGTCACTATGCAATAAAGGAAAAAAATCAGATGATCTTTAATGCAGGACTATGGTGGCCTACCCTTCACAAAGATGCTAATGAATTCTACCAGAGTTGTGATGTTTTTCATAGACTTGGGAAACCGTCTAGGAGAGTTGAAATGTAATTAGTGCCACAAGTAACATTAAAATCCTTTGATAAATGGGTAGTGGACATTGTTGGGTGAATTAACCAACTAGTGAAGAGATTAGGAGCCAAATACATTATTACTGCAATAGACTATTTAACTAGATGGGTCGAGGAGGAAGCCATAAGAGATTGTAGAGCAAAGACAACTACATGACTTTTGTTTGAATGTGTGGTTACAATATTTTGATGCCCATGAATACTTATAAGTGATCAAGGAACTCACTCTCTGAATAGAATGATTGCAACCTTGATAGAGGAGTTTCAAATCCACTATCAGAATAGCACTCCATATCATCCTTAGGTAAATGGGATAGTAGAAGCATTCAATAAGATCCTAGAACATGTATTGACAAAGGTTTGTAATGTAAGTCGGGATGACTAGGACTTGAGTATTACAACAATGTTATGGGGGTACATGACCACAAGTAAGAATTTGATAGGATAAACCCCATTCAAATTGACGTATGGGAAAGAAGTTGTTATGACAATGGAATTCATAATGACCATTTTGCACATTGTTGCATTGACAAAACTTACAAATTCTGGCACATTGGAGAAGAGATTGTTAGAACTAATGGAACTAGAATAAGATAGTTTTTTTGCAGGTTTTCATCAGCAGGTTCAGAAAGCACGCGAGAAATATTGGCATGACAAACGTATCAAGAAGAAGAAGTTTCAAAAGGGGGACTTAGTGTTACTCTATGACAACAGGTTTTTGCAGCACCCTGGAAACTTTTGAATGCATTGGCTAGGTTTGTATGTGATTAGATTTGTGACAAAAGCAGGTGTTGTTCAGTTGGAAAAACTGAATGGAGAAGTTGTGGAATGATTGGTTAACGATAATCGGCTGAAACTATATAAGGATGGTTGGGCTTCCATGCACTAGTCTAAGTGTGTAATATGTGTATCATGGTACTTGTATTATAGTGTATCATAGGAAGAAAAAGAGAAAAGCAATAGAAGATAAGGTAGCAGACAAAAGGTTGAAGTTGGGCTTAAGGTGATACTCAAGAAGTTAAACTAGTAAGGAGACAAAACCAGAAACTATTGCAAAGAAGAAGAAAAGAGGAAGGAAGTGTGTGCAGGAAGAAGATTGGATTGCGACAGATATATGTGAAGAAGGTAGGAAAAACATTTAAGAATATCCATGACAAGATATGTATTTAAGAGCGGACATAATGAAAAAGTAGTGGTGTCACGTAGTCATAAATGGAAAGCGGTTACGAGATCATGACATGATGTAAAATCTAACGCATGATCCATCGAAGGATACGAAGTGACTGAAGCATTAAGGAAAGGAACAAATGCTAAGATAAGAAGATTATACTACAAGTTGGGCACAAATGAGAATGGAAACAACTGGTGACCATTGATAGAAGTCATTGAAGGGTTGAATAGACAAAAGTTATTTTCATTTGAGAGTTCATCAAGAGCAGCATGATAAAAGATTCGAGTGAATGAAAATAGAGCCATGTAAGCAGAGTTAAAGAGAGTAGTTGTAGAGAGCAATGGCACCACCGAAGAAAGGAGAAGCCTCGAAATAACTGAAGAAATAATGCACCAAGCAGTCCCCGATACCTGTGACCAACGAAACACCAGGAACATCAGTGCCAGGGTCAACCCTGGTTCACTTTCCAAGAGATTATGTGCCACCAAGGAAGCCAACAACAAAGGTGGTTAAGTTACGTAAACAAGTGAAGTATGAATTCGTTGAGCCAGAGATTCCACAAGGGGTAATCGTTGAGGAAGATATGCCCGACACAATAGGAAGTTTGAGGTATGCAGACCATGACATAATGAATATGAAGAAGTTTCCAAAAATGGCTTTAGAAAAGTATAGAAGCATCAAACTCACCCCATATTCACAAGAAATCATATTCAAACCACAAGAATGGACGACAGAGCTGGAGAAAATAGGTATTCAGAACCTTTTGGATATTCTACATTTTGGTAGGAGCACAGAGATAAATATTTGTGTTAATTTATTACTTAGTTGTGTACATAGAGTATTTATCTGGTTAGATAGACCAGTGTCCATAGACATAAAGATGGTTGTGCGCATAACCGATTTATCATCAAAAGGGGAAGACCCATCGCCATTTTTCACCGATAAGTCAAAGGAGAAAGAATTGGCAGAAAGAATGAAGGAAAATTACAACACGGTTAGAGGTGCACGCAGTCTGGATGTTGCAAGCATCACATTGATACAGTTTGATTCATGATGAAGGTACTGGCCTGCAAATTGTTAATAAAATATTGCAAGGACCAAGTGCCAACAGGCATGATAGCAATTGTTGAGCAGTATGTCGCATGAGTTTAAATGAATTGGGCAATGTTTTTGTTCAACTAGTTCCTGATAGATTGCAAGGAGGCGCAAGAAAAAGGTAGGGAATTTCATTATGCTTGGTTTCTCATACTGGTCGCATTATTATCTTGGAGGGAGCTAGAGGACACCCAGTTTCTGGGAGCTAGGAAGAAGCCTTGGTTAGCATCACAATATGTAAACTTGTGGCATTCTGCGCACAAGGAGAGGAAACTAGATAACGACATTGCATTGTATATATATAAGAAATTAATTCGGATGAGTATCCAAAAGACACCATGCATACTACCACAAGTAGTAGAAGCATACAAGGGGATTGCATGCTTCAAATCTGGAAGACATCACAAGTACATTCATGCCAATAAGGACCCAAATCAGCAGTGGTTGATTTTCATATACAGGTTAACAGAGGAGGACATTGGATAGATCATAGATAACTGGGAGGATGAATGGAAAACCTTGGTACTAGAGGTAGAGAAGTTAGGGAAAGAGTCAGAGAAGAAAAACCCTGATGTAGAAGAAATAGAAGACGATGAAGAAGAAGAAGGACATGTAAATGATGGCAATGGCACAAGAGGAACAACACAGAAGATAATATTGTGCCCTGGCGAAAAGCGAAAGGAGCAAGATACGGGGAAATCATTTCCACAATGAAAGAAGAGGAAAACAATTAGGAAAGTGGCCACCTAGTCCCTGTCAGAGGATGAATTAGAAAATATTGCATATCAAGTCAAGGAAGCTATTGATGAATCATTTGAGAAAGCAATGCAAAATCATGAAGAAATTCACTATGACATGCAAGCACAGATTGTCTCCTTGCGACCGATTTTGGAGACAACAAGGATTGCGCTAGTACGAACAGAAGAACAAGTGCATACGAATAATATGGAAAAGATGAAAGAGATTCAACTGATGACATCTACAACATCATGAGAGCGTCAAGTAATGAAGATAGTGACAAGATCCTTAAAGTTCCCTACAATAGAGTTACAGGAGGATGCAAAGGCACTAAGTCATATCGACTTAGTGTTATCTAAATTGCCTATAGAAGTGTTAGATGGATTGCATATGAGCGTGATGCGGTAATTACAAGTGATTTCAGTGTCAACCTCAATGGATTTGACAAAGACAATCACATAAAAGGATGTACTGCAAGAAAAATTTGATCAACTTAGGTTGGAGGGGGATGAAGCAACACAAAGGACAGAGAGACTGAAACAAGCAGTCAAGGGGGTTTATAATATCATTCTATAAGTACCTAGGGAGGAAGGCGCCTCATTAGAAGAACATATGGAAAATATCAGTAAAGCCATACAGGGCTTGCGCACTAAGATTATTGATTTAGATGCGTGCCAGATACCAAACACTCCCCAAGAGGAAAGGGACAAAAGAGAGAATATGATGACAATAATTGTAGAGAATATCAGAAACCTAGAAGAAGAGTGTGCAAAAATTTACGAATAAAGCACGGGGCTATGGACACAGTTAACAGAAGACACATAATTGCAGGAACTTGGGCAGAAGTTACAAGCTGCGCAGGATAAAGCGCAAAAGTTTAAGGATATAATTCCCACATTACCACCAGTATACATGATGACAACAATGGAAGAAAATAGGAAATGATACTTAGATATGAACCAGATGAGGGTGCAATTCCAGGCTCGTGCACAGAATATCGAAAAATTGCAAGAGGAAGTGTTCCAAATAGTAGGGGAACTAGTAGTTGTGCAAGGAATCACAAGGAAGGAAACACAAGAAAATGAAGAGAAGTTGAAGACGCATATTACAACAAAGGTAGCAGAGGAAATCTTGCAGCAGGAAACACAAGTCAAAGAAAAGGTTGAGACTGCAAGGGAAACATTTTAGAAGTTTTTGGCAACATGGAAGCAAGCCTGAAATGGCTCGGGACAAGCCACAAGTGAGTGTAGGGGGCCTGTTGGAGTAGATCATTTTGGGTAAATTTTGGGAATCGCGTGACAAGCCAACAAAGGAGCAGTGTGCACAGAAGATAGTTAGCACATTTTCAGGAATCAACATGTAAAAGGCAGAAGTTAGTCAGTAGTTTTGGGACATTTTGTCCACATTGTAACGGGAAAAGCCTAATGAAATACTATAAATATGTAATGTTTTTTTGGGTAGAGGAGGTGGAATGAGAGAGTTATAGTGTGAGTGAATGATATGAGTACAGTCAAATAACAATTGAGAGTTATGTGTACACTACAACAGAGAACGGTTTGGGCAAGTTTGGGTTTTGACTGAAGATCATTGTTTGAAGTGCAGTGCGCATGAATGTAATGAAGGCTACGAATGAATAGAATAAGAAGCCAGTTGTTGTGGATGTAGCCTAGTTTGGGGTGAACCACATTAAATTCCTATGCTCTTATGTGTTTTTCTATCGTAATGTGTTTATTTATTCTATTTTTTGTGCACATGTGATAGATGTTTAATATTTAAATATGAAGATGTGTCTGATGGTTCCGCACACATATTGAATGGTTAAGTAAGATGAATTTTTCATAGGTTATCATGTTGTTATGGTTTCACGCACTGGATAAATGAATGTATGTTAGGTGAATGGTTAGGATGAAAGCCTCATATTCCCCCATGACTGCGGAAACTTGGTTCTTGTAGTCCCCATAGGTACCTCGGGTGAGACTTCACCTGCTTGCGGGTAATGCCGAAAGGGTCAATATCTTTATGTTTTTTTTGGTGATTTAATGTTGAACTATGGTTCTGCCCATTGCACACCAACATTGACCTAACACTTAAATCATTACATTTGTCCTCCAATTTGGATAGCTTGTTATGTATCTCCTCATTTTCTTCATGAGTTATAGATGAGATTTATGGAGATTCATTTGGTGAAGTAAATTTTGGAGGAGCCTTTAAAGCCATGTGTATTACACATCAAAATCACTCACTTCAATGATGACCTATTGTCGTCATTTCAATTGTCGTAAGTGTCACATCTTGGCCGCAAGTGTCGCAAACATCATATTGCCACCTCGCCTATGTCATGTCTCTAACGACATCTCAGGGACACTTAAGACACCCTCAAAGACTGGTTTAAGAAGGAGAAATCATTTGATGAAGAGTACAAAGATTTTTCCATGGAAAGAACCACTCAAAAGTCATTTTTGAAGGCCAACGCTCCACTACCCACTGTCAAGGAGTGCCAACGCTCCCTACCCTTCTTTGGGGGAGCATTTCAGCACTCTATGCACCCTTCTGAGCTCTTTTAAGGAAATTTTGGGCAGTGCTCCCCTACCCACTGTCAGGGAGTGCCAGCGCTCCCTACCCTTCTTTGGGGGAGCATTGCAACACTATGTGTCCCATTCTGAGGGAGCATTGGGATTTTTGAGGGAATCTTGGACTGTTGAGAAAAATCAGGGATAAATCCCCCTCATCTCTGGAGTTGGTTGGATTCGAATCTGAGGTCAAGTTTGGATCTTAGGGAAGATCCACAATTGATGGAGAAGGATCCTCAACCTATCCCAAGAATCTCTAATGTGGTTGGGCCTCTCCAAGATTATATAAGGAGGCCTTCTCATGGTGAAAAACATGGCATTTTAGAGGCATCAAACTTATGATCTCATAAGGGAGAATTATCAGTGAAAGCATATCCATTTTGATGGTGGATTATTTGAGCAAAGGGCTAGACAAGGAGAGCTGGAAGAGGTTGTTGAAACTTCATCAAAGCTCTGTAAGTATTGCTATCTAGTTCTCATTAATACATGTGCTTGGCCTGTTTCTTTCAAGGTTGTGTATGTCTACATGAACTTGTCTTTGATAGATAGATCTAGTTTTGGATTAATCATGGTAGAATATGAAGTTGTTTTTTCTTT
This sequence comes from Picea engelmannii, assembly GCA_009831015.1. Taxonomy (NCBI): domain Eukaryota; kingdom Viridiplantae; phylum Streptophyta; class Pinopsida; order Pinales; family Pinaceae; genus Picea; species Picea engelmannii. The sequence continues at coordinate 73,902 of ML779703.1, read as the reverse complement.
GTTGTTATTGGATTGCAGGACTTGTTGAAGATCTTGGGGATCAAGGCTCAACTTGGACTAGGAAAGGACAAACATCGACAAAAAGGTACATTCTTCTTCCTTTTCTCTATTTGATTGACTTAGTTAGGTTTAAAAGAATGTTAGTGACTAAAGTTAGCACCTTTCTGTCTTGATATTAGATATTTAGGGTTCAAGAGGAAATCCACTTGTCTGCAGGGGGATTTTCCTGTAACAATGTGAGATAATAATAATTCTCCTATTTTTCCTCTTTATCCAAATTTTGAATCACCAAAAACAGATTTTTCAATTAAAATTTATGTCAATTGTAAGTTATGTATCTTTCAAACCCTTAATTAGGAGTATGACGAGATGATCGGCCTTTGTCCTAATATATCTATGAACTTTGAACCCTTCTAAGTCTGAAGTTTCATCTTGTAGTACTCTGATACGATTTCTTAAACTCCTGAAAATTTTCACAATCTAAACCTTCACTGATACAAAGTTATAGACAAATTACCAAAATGTCTTGTTTAAGACAAATTTCAGGATTAGTAAACAACCCCAACTTCCATAAGATATATCTCACAAATAATAATGACTCAAAATACAAAAAAAAACTCACATGTAATTCGCTATGTATACTCAAGATTCTAAAAATTTCACAGTCAAAAACTTCATAGAAAAAAAAGTTATAGCGAAAATATCAAGTTGACTCTTAAAACTGATTTCAGGATTAGTCACAAGCATTGTCTTACATGGACTATATATCTGTAAGTATAGTGAACCATAATTTTAAATTTGGACCACTTTTACAAGAATATGTCTTCCACAAAATTTCACTATCTAAAACTTCCCAGAAAAGAAGTTATAAAGAAAATCCCAAGATGACTCATTTAAAATTGAATTCGGGATGAGTTAAAACCATATCTACCATAGGCTATATCTTTAAAAGTATAATGGCCCAGAAGCTGAATTTTTTACCATAGGTACCTTGATAAGTCTTCTAAGTAACATCCAAATTTTGTTGACAAAATCAGCCCAAAAACAAATTATAGCGAAAATCCCAAGGTGACTTGATTGCAAAAGCAAAACCTTAGGATCGATGCTCTAATACCAATTGTTATGATTCAATGCCTTAAAAAATGATAAGAAGTCAATTAATACAATCCACTTCGAGGGGGAAACCTCCTTTTACCATATATTCAACTCATAGTACAATATTAGATGTGATAATGTTAAGAACCAAACATCAATATAGCATAGAAAAACCTCAGGAAAAGTACTCAACGCCTTGAAAAAGAGATAATTTTAGATAATAAGCCTCTTCGAGGGGGCAACCTCCTTTTACCCCACTTAAATGTTCAAGTACAAG
>ML779703.1:57167-68161 GCA_009831015.1 Picea engelmannii | reverse complement strand
ATGCCACAGGTCTGATCAAAATTGGATGTGCCAAGTGGAATTTACAGTAACTTCCTCACAACTTGCCGATTTTTGGCCTTTCCAGGAGATCTCACTTGTATAGCATGCCCCGCACAAAATAATTGATATCAAATTCTGAAACTTGCACCCAAAATACTATAGACTGTACACGATCCAATGAAACTAGTCCCACTCAATTTGGATACTTTAGAAAGAAGTTATGATTGTTTTACCTGGAACACCTTCTTGAGACTAGACAGATACCCTATCTTACACAAGGTGTATCTACAAATTTAAGATGACCCAGAAACTGAACATTTTACCATAGATACCTTACTAATTTTTGTAAATGCCCTCCGGATTTCAGGTTCTGAAATATTACAGAAAATTTTTTATAGCAAAAATTCCGCAATGACTCATTTCAGGATGATTTTAGAACCCTATATTGTACAGGTTGTATATATGAAATTATAAGGCCTCGGGAGTTGAATTTTGAAACCAACGTACCTTGATCCGTATACTAAATATCCTCCAATCTGTTCCTTCTGAAACATTGTAGAAAAAAAGTTATAGTGAAAATTCCACGGTGTCTCAGATGTAGCAGCGAAACCCCAAGACCTTGAGCTCTGATACCATATGTTAAGAACCAAACATCAATATAGCATAGAAAAACCTCAGGAAAAGTACTCAACTCCTTGAAAAATAGATAATTTCAGATAATAAGCCTCTTCGAGGGGGAAACCTCCTTTTACCCCACTTAAATGTTCAAGTACAATATGATTAAAAGTGAAAATGTCTCCTTGGTATATATAGGAGACTAGGAGGTATAATTACAACTAATGGCCTAAAGCCGACATAAATAAAATAACATTACTAATATAATATGCCCCAATTAAGGGGTAATGAGCCAATATTAGGGCTAACAGATAAGGTGATCCTAAGACTAGGTCTCCGTGGCATATATATAGGAGACAAAGGGTACAATTATAATGAAAGGGTGCAAAGAAGAATTCTAACCACCATACAAATATAACACTAGAAATGTAATAATTCAATATCTAGGGCCTTAATAAGGGGTTTGTATACCTAACCTCGGGATTTGTCTAGGGCTTAACATTATAGGTCAATTTTGGCAGCATGTACTTACTTGTGTGGATGGATGATGAGAACGATGAGACCTCCCAATTTTTATAAGAAAAATAGTCGTTGCAATGATTAGTTGATCAAATCAAGTATAAAATTTACAACTAGGGTTTATTCCAAGTGGAAATAGTGAAAATCGATGTTATTATGAGCTAGTGCAGCTTTTAGGGGTACTTTTTGCACGAGACCATGCAAATTTTAGGGGTGATTTCCATGCTCGCGGTGCAGAAATTAGGGGTGATTTCTGCACTGAACATTTTGGGTATGCAAGTTAAATATGTGTTTCTTGAGGCCTAAAGGAGGTGGAATGAGTGGAATTAATGGGTGTCCATATTGTTTTGATGTGTATTTCAGTGAACTCATGGTTTTGTCACAAGTGAACCATTTATGGGTGATAACACAATAGTTTCTTGATCTACATGTTCGGGTTGGCCCAATTGCATGTGATTAATGTTGTCTACCTTGGACACTGTGGACTATTATGACTCTTTATTCTTTATGTCCTACACAGACATTTTTATAGGGTAATTATTTTTGCCTTATCACCTTAACACATAGTCATTTTTTTCATAACCTTTTTTTATAAAATACACATGTACTTTCATTCTAAATATCAATAAAATTATGTATCATTTTATAAAAAAACAAATATGCAGGAATAAATCCACCTTAAGGGGCTCACTGTTGATTTTGGCAAGTACGAATCCACTTTATTAAAGAAAATAACAAAACATTAACCTCAAGAAGAAACATTTCTAAGAAAAAATCACAAATAAGATATTCGAAAGGAGGAGAAAAAGACACGTTTTTTTCATCAAACTACTATAACTACTATGAGTAATCAAAGTCACAACATGAATTATTCAACACAAAATCTACAAAGGGTCATAATGGAGAATCAATATGGAACAGAAGAAAAAACCTTTCACTTACTACAGACATCTTCTTTGTGAATCCTAGAAGACCGATCCTTGTTAATTAAACAAGTTGTTCATATATGATACCCATGGTAACAACAAATCAAAACTTATTAGTCCCCACCATAGGCATAGAGGGACTATAGCGATCGATAATTCATTGACCTCGTATTAGATTGTCCATTGACCACAAATTAATAAAAAGTACCATATTTGTCATGATCATATTGGACAACAGATTGGAGTTCTTATTGTCGGCTTCGCTATTCCCAATGTTATATATGTTGGCATATCCAAAGTATTTCATTTTATATGGTATTTTTGAATCATATATTTTCTTATGCATTGGTCAAAGGTGGATTAATGCTAGCATTAGTTCAAATGTTTTCTTTAGCATTTTCTGCTAGCTAGAATACATTCTCTAGCATATTACTATGTGTGATTTTTGTTTTATTCTTACGTGCTTCGAGAGAACAGGCCTGCCATGCTGCATTTTTTCTTAAATGTTTGCACAGGACTATGCCCTTCAACAGTTCTGACAGTCTTAAATGTTTACCTAACAAGTCTGGCAGTCTTAAATGTTTATTGTATAGATGCGTTGCAATACAGTTTCGTTCCATTTTTTTTATGGTGTTGTTTGTAGTGAAATTGTGTTGAATTGTTCTCTGTCGACATCAGTGGTTCAGTGGTTGATGCTTGTTCACTGGTTCGTTCCATTATCCTTGTTCTTGTTTGATTCAACTTTGCAAATTTGAGGTCCTGTAGTTGCAGTTGGACCTCTTCGTGGTTGTTCACTGGTTTGTCTTTCTTCAACTTTGCAAGTTGTTGGAACTGTTGTTGCGGTTTGCGGTTTTTGGGGATGAGTTGTTGTCATCCCTCGTTGACAAGTAATTTTTTGTGCCATCGTTTTGTTGGTATTTTCAATGGTGGGAGTCTCTGCCTCGAAATTATGTTGCAGACCATCTTTCTCTGTGATCTTAATTTTTGTTCCTAGAAACCATGTGTCTTCATAGGCCAACTGCGACGTCCATAGCTATTTTGAAAATTGCAAGGCAAAGGGTTTTTTGAAAAGTAGTTCGGAGCTATCACAAGAGGGAACCATCCGTCGGGGTGTAGATGCAGGGAATGTTTTTATTCTGTGGGTCGAAAAACTACTTCTAGTTGTTGCCTTTGTCCTGTCCTTTGTATTTTGCAGAACTTTTTTCTGACTTTGAGAAGCTTGTAGGATGCATGCCATGAATAGGTTCAAATCAATCTTTCTGCTGATTAAATTTATGGTGTTATTTATTTGCGTTGTTTCTTTTTGTTTGGTTTGCTTTCCAGTGTGGGTTTGTTTTCTTGTCATCTTCTATGGGGACTAAGGGGGATTGAAGTTGAAAAGAAGAAGGTTGAAAGATACATACAGGGATTGGTACCCAGTTTCGCGCTTGTAGTTTTCCTATTTTGCTTTCCTTTTTTTTTTCCTACTTTTATTTTTGTTTTCCCCTTTTCTCTGTTTTCATGCAAACTGAAAGTATCTAACAAACAACTTCAAAATGACAGTTCAAAAGATGAAAGACATAATAGATGTTGACTCATATGAAATAGATACACACTCCATTATACATGACAGCATTGACGAGGTTTTGCATAGCAATGGGCTTTTTAGATTGGATCCATTCTCGTATACTGTAGGGGATTGCCTTTTCGATGCATTTCAAGTTCTACTTCATTTCCGTTATTCCTCAACCGACCTGCGCAATGGATTGATAGATTATTTCCTAGACTATTTAAAAAATGGTGACGCTGAGTCATTGGATTCGTATGAATATGAACTGGAATCTGATTTTCTTCTATAGTTGCATGGAATACATGATGTCGCTACGTATTTTTCAAAGATGTTGTTGTCTGCATCTCTAATTTTTCCTGCACATGAGAGGGGACTTTGGGGAGATACATTTTGTATACGGCGGCTATCTAACTAGCTCAATATATCAATTGGAATATGGTCATTGACAAGAAAAACAAGATATCTACTATTCAACAAAACTGCATCTGACAATCCATATTGCATCGTGTTCCATGATGCCAATGTTGTCAGTGGTCATTATGAACCACTACTGTACAGAAAAATTTCCATATGCAATGTTGAAGAAGATCATGTTTACTTGTCCCTCATTTGCAAAGACCTTGAATCGCAGTGGAAACGGATTATGCATCGCATAGACTACCATGGTTTACAGCAAGCAACAACTGTTGTGTCTAGATATGGAGATAGTTTGTTCAATGCAATTTGTTGTTTGGTAGCAGTGGAGTTCGATGTGCAGTCACTGTGGCTTTACACTGTACATTCCTTTTGCAATACAATTATAGGCGGTAGCCAACAGGGTTTTAGGTTCTTACATGAGCATCTTTCTCCATATCTCCTAAAAAATATGTCGACAATTGGAAGTTGGAAAGAATACCTTGTAAACATGGCGTTGCCATATGAAAAAGGGAATGTGGAGGGTTGCAGATTCTGTTTGCAATGGTTTTCTATCATGTTCAGAGTAAATATCCAGGTGTGGTCGACCTTGCCAGATGACATTGTCCATTCCTAATATATTGATTCAAATTACAATCGAACAATTGACATCCTCTCATTGAAAACAGATACAACACATATCCATTGTGAACCTTTTCTTGGACATATCAGTGGTTCAGGGTTGAATGTCCATGCCATCCAAACTGCATCGAATCTGCATACACGTCGCATGCTTTTTAGTGAGAATGAAACTCCTCCTGGTTGTGATATCAACATATAGGTCTTGAACAAAAAATACATGCGTGAAATTCATCACAGTTCTGATGGGGCCATACAGGGATTAAACAAAAAACATAGAGTAAGTTATCACAACTTGAAAAAATTTATGCGTAAAATTTGTCCCAGTTGTGATGAGGGCATACACCCCTTAAACAAAAAACATACACTAAGTTATGAAAATGTAAATTAGAGTGAAATTCATCCCAGTTGCCATCAGCTCATCATGTCCTTGGAAGAGAAACGTAGAGTAAGTTACCACAACTTGAAAAAGGTCATGCACGAGAGAAAAAAATACATTGATGCGCTTCCTTTTAGAGAGAAACTCACATATCACAATCTAAAGAAATGTGTTTGTGCACAGCATAACACAAACAGGTACGGTCACATATCCTAGAATGGTCATGCAACTGTCACATTTCATGTCCTAGAAGCAACACCATGCACTACTACCAATGAAAAACAGCAAACACTTTCTGCTTATACTTTCCTGCGAAAGAAAAATGCAAGACAGACGCACATGAAACAAATTAAAGACACTCCTTCCATTGCATGTGCAATTTGTGAACAATTGAATTTCTCAAAAAATAGTAAGTCTTTCACGCCTGATTTGAAAGAAGAATACCTCCGCTTGACAGCACACGATAAACCATTTTCCAGTGGAAAAATTTGTCTTTCATGCAAACAGTTGCTTGAAAATGGAAAACTGCCACAATTTGCAACCCCTGAGCAAACAAGATGTAATACACCACTACCAAATGTAAATGCACTTACGAAACTTGAGGAGAGACTTTTGTCTCTACAAATTGTATTTGCACAAATCAGGCCTTGGGGCTATAAACGACCCCAGATGGGCTTAATAGGATCAATTATTAATGTGCCTGTTCAGCTAGATGTTGTGCAAAAATCCTTGCCACAATTCATTAGTGATACAATGACAATTGTTGTGGCTCTGAAAATACGCTTGTGATACAAAAGTGCCTATCAGACAGGGAAAGTGCGTGTGCATGTTGTTATGAAAGCATTAAAGTAATTGTGTTCCAGGGCCCTGTACAAATCACATAACATTTGTATAAATGAGAACTGGAACAATGTTCTTGCAGAAGAGGATGCCAACTCCGTAGAGACTCTTGAAAATGCTAGTGAATTTGATACAAGTGATGAATCGGAGAATGAAACACATGCTGAGACATTGGTGCATGGGTTCACTGATTCACACTGCATTCGTGACTTGCAAGACAAGATTGTTGAAATTGCACCTGTTGAGGGGCAGCGTCCACTTGGAATATTCAAGGACAAATTCGTTGAGGAAATGAACTTTCCAACACTCTTCTATGGATATCCACGTGCCACTGACATTACAGAATGATTTAGTTATCATAAAATAGTCCAATGGGAGTTGCTACATTCAATTGGTGACTTCTCCTCTCACATAACAAAAAACAAATTCAAAACAATGTGCATAATAATAGAGCAAGTTCTCTCCTGCATGTGGGTCCAAATAAGAAAAGGCCAGTTACAAGGAAGAAAGTTGTTGGCCAAGGATTTCAAGTACAAAGTAAACCTAGAAAAAATTCTGAAATCTGATATTGGATACATAGATTTCAAAAACATTCACACCTCTCCTGACTATTTGCAACAAAACAAAAAAACTATTTTTGCAATGATCCGGCAATTGGGCCCACCAACATTTTTCATCACATTTACAAGTGCAGAGCATTGTTAGGATCCATTGGTAGTTGTCGTATATGACCTGCATAGGAACAGGAAACGTAAAAAACAAATCGATACACTGGAAAACAATCACATTGACTACCTCATAAGAAAGACCCAGTGACATGTACTCGCTACTATAGACATAGAATAAATCCTTTGATACAATTGATATGCCATGATGAAATGTTTTTCAAAAAATATCGGACTACTTTTTTGTGACTGAATTCCAGAATAGGGGAAATGAACATGACCACCCACTATTGTGGATAGAGGGTGCACCAGTCTATGGATCTGACAACAACTCAGAGATCGAACAATTTGTGGAGAAATACATAACATGAAACATAGATCATTTGGATCCAGAACTTTCCAAAGTTCATAGACATTACCATACAAGAAGTTGTAGAAAACAAAAAAACTCGCATTGCAGAAACAACGTTCTCATGCCGCCAATGAGAGCTACAAGAATCATAGAGCCACTTAGTTTAGGGGACAATGTTGTTGTTGAGAAATCTAAATCCTTGTTCGCATTTCTAGAACAAGGAGAATTTGACAAGCTGATGAGCTTCGATGCATTCTTGACTGAGTTAAATCTATCAGAATATGAGCACATCAAAGCCATATAATGTACGCTTAAGCAACCAATAGTTTTTCTTAAACAAAAACTTTCCCATATTTGGAACAACAGTTTCTCCAAGGACATGCTAGTTATGTGGAAATAAAATACAGATGCGCAGTACATGCTCAATGCATATGCTACAGCATCCTACTGTACCTCGTATATGACAAAGGTTGACAAATCTATGACAAGTGCATTCAGAAGAATACGCAAAGAACATGAAAGAAGTCATATTGATACCATACAAATGATACGCACACTTGGCAACACATTGCTTAATCTTCAACAAATGTTTTCTCAGCAAGCAGTTCACATTGCACTTTCCCTACCCCTCACTTGTAGTTCAAGAAAATGTGTCTTCATAAACACATATCCACTTGAAAAATGCACATTTGTGCTTAAACCACCGGTTTTTCTAGAACAAGAGCCTAACAATTCAGAAGACGTGTTATGTCACTCTATTGTTGATTATTACCTCCAGCGTCCATCTCCTATTAGGCATATCTTCTTAGTAGAATTCGTATCGCATTACAAAAAAAATGGTGCGCCCATATCAAAAAGAAAAAAACCCTCTGTGATACGGTTTGTCAAATACAATAAACATTCTAACTATGAAAACTATTGTAGATAAAAACTGTTGTTGTACATTCCGTTCAATGAAAACGAAGAGACATTAAAACATAACTTCTCTACATGGGAGGCTGTGTATGTTTCCTCTGAGACTATAGTGCACATCAATGAAGCTAGATTTACCTACAATGTTAATCCAACATGGGGTGATCTAGAAATTGCAGTTAATGAGCTAGTAAACACTGACAATCCTGATGACACATTCACAAACCAAAAACAACCAGAACTCCTTGCGAGTCCTATGACTTACAAGTAGATTTGGCTCGTCCTCCAACAGGTGGAGATGTAAAACATATCAATCTTGGTTTTCAAGTCACAAAACATCCTTTCTTAATTGAAAATAATGAATACCACATAATGAGATGTCTGTTGAATTGAAAACATCAAACAATTGTAAAGGACATTGCTCTTAAAAAAGTCTTGAACATGGACACTCCTGTGCACTTGTTCCTTAGAGGTGGAGCAGGAACATGCAAGAAATTCACAGGGAAAGAAATGTTCCAAATGCTTATACGAATCTATGATTCAAACAATTCCTTTGATCCTATGAAACCAAAGGGCCTAATAGTTTCATACAAAGGAAATGTTGCATATAATGCAGGTGGAACAACAATCCACTCTGCATTTTTAATGCCTTTTAACAAGTCACAGTTTCTTCCACTCAGCAAGGAAATGTTGGATACATTGTCTAAGTTTTATGAGGAACTCTGAATTGTCTTTATAGATGAAGCATCTTTGATTGGAAGTTTTTTCTTGTATTCCATTGATAGCTGACTAAGAAGTATAAAACATGTGCACACGAAACACTTTGGAAACATTGACATGATATTATGTGGGGATGTTTACCAGGCACAGCCCATCCAAGATTTGTTGATATTTGAACAACCTACCGTTAACATGGAAACAGTGACGCATGACGTCTGGAGAGACAATATTAAATTCTTTGAATTGCATACTACAATGTGCCGGACAGATGAAACATTCATTGCAATTCTGAATAGAATGTGGAAAAACAACCAAACATATGATGACTTAACATATATCAATTTGAGGTGCTTGCGGTCTACAACAACGGACCCAACATTCCCTTACTTGTTCTACACAAATAAGGATGTTGCAATGCATAACAGCCACATGTTATCGCTAATGCCTGGCGATGATATCATCATCAATTCAATTGACCTGGAAGAAGACAACCATGGAAATGTGCCACGTCATGAACATACAGCCACTTTACCTTTGCAGCTTGTCCTCAAATTAGAAATGTTGGTTGAAATATATACCTGTAACTATGATTCACAGGATGGATTGGTCAATGGTATAGATGGAATACTCAAAGGCTATACGAAAAAAGAAAAACTTGATGTCCTTTGGATTAAGTTCCATGAACCGCATATAGGCAATCGACAAGCAAGCAAGTTGTCTTATCTATATAATTCAAACACTGGAAGTGATTGGACACATATTTTGTGAATATCAAAGCCAGTATCAACATCAGCAAAGACAGGTCGAATGAAAATTCGAAAACAGTTTTCAATTAAACTTGCATGTGCATGTACAGTCCACAGATCACAAGGACTAACACTTGATAATGGTGCATTTTAGCCTGTTGGAATTCAAATACATGGACTTGTATACAAAACACTCTCATGTGTCATAAGCATAGACTCCTTGTATTTACTAAGTCCTCTTACAAAAGATAACTTCAAAGTCAAAGAAAAAGTTGATATTGAAATGGAATGACTGAGGACCACCACAAAATGGAAAATGTACTATGATTACCAATTCATACAAACAAATTCATCTGTATCAATTCTCTCGCTTAACACACGCAGCTTAAATGCACACTTGGATGATATACTCAATGACTATGATACAATGCAATCCGATATTTTGTGCTTGCAGGAAACATACACGGCATTATGCATGCAGAACAAAGAATTCACAAATCACAATTGCATATCAAGTTACATTACACATAGGGTGATGATATTGGTGAAAAAACATGTACCAATTTTGGAGCATATACATATCAAAGAAAATAATGTTGAGGTGGTGCTTGAAAAAAAAAATTCCATGAAACAAAAATTGCGATACTGAATCTGTATGTTGCTCCCCATGCAACATTCTCCAACATAGTAGATGTTATTTCCAATGCATTGGGCCATTTCCATATGAACAGACCCATTGTTCTTATAGGAGACTTCAATATTGACATGCTACAAAAGAATGGAAGAACAAAAGAATTGGAAAAGTACATGTGCAAATACAGTCTCCACTTTCTTTTGCACAACACAAGCCATCTGCAAAATGCACTTATTGACCATGTGTGGTCGAATGTGGCCATTCCTCAATGCAGTATGTTTATCTTAGACACATATTGGTCTGATCACAATACAATTGGTATTGCACTTGAATTATGAGATATAAATCAAATATTTTTCAAATTCATATTTCTATGTTTCAAAGCATATTTGTATAGCTTGTTGCAAAAAAAATAAAAAAATATCCATCTTCTTAGTTTTCTGATCATTTAGGTTTCTGTGGTGAGAGATTTGTGTAGAAATTGTCACAGTGTTTTTGATAGTTTGTCGACGTTTCGGATCCACAATAGGATCCATCTTCAAGACAAAAAAGCCTGAGGAAAAATAAGAGAGGAACCCTTAGTAGGCTAAAATTCTAGGCCCCTTAGTAGGTCACACCGACTCCTTCATAAAAGACTCAAACGACTTCATTAACACTATTAAAAATGAGAAAATGAAACCTAATGACACCCTCATAAGATTTGACGTTGTCTCTCTTTTCACTAAGATCCCTCTTAATGAGGCCATCCTAGTTGTCAAAGAGGTAGTTGATCCAGTAACAGCGAAACTAGCTGAGGTTTGTCTTCGCTCCACATTCTTTAGCTATCAAGGTGAATTCTATGAACAAACTAGTGGCGTGGCCATGGGCTCTCCACTTTCCCCCATCGTTGCGAACCTTTACATGGAAAGCTTTGAGAAGAAAGTCATAGATTCCTATCCCTTGAAACCATTAAGATGGAAACATTACGTTGATGATACTAATGTACTTTGGCCACATGGGGAAGAAGAGCTAAATAAGTTCTTCCATCACATCAACAATTTATCCAAAGACATAAAATTCACAATGGAACGTGAAGAAAATAATACCATCCCTTTCCTTGACATAC
>ML779703.1:36776-56452 GCA_009831015.1 Picea engelmannii | reverse complement strand
TAATTCATTAATTAACTAAATCTCTATTAAATACCTTTTTTGAAAAATCTTCTCAAACCTAGGTTTTTTACACCTTTAATAGTAATTATTACCTTATTAATATTATTATTATTAGATGTTATGAGGGTGTAATAGTATTAATTCTATTAACCCTAAATTTAACCTATAATTAACATAAAAATTAATTTTAATAATATTAACACCATTATCAAAATTAGACCACTTAATTCATTAATTAACTACATCACTTTTAAATACCTTTTTTGAAAAAGTCTTCTCAAACCTAGGGTTTTTATTACACCTTTAATAATAATAATAATAATAATATTATTATTATTATTATTATTATTATTATTAGACGTTACAGAGTTCTAGGGTGTAATAGTTTTTTAATATTATTAACCCTAAATTTAACCTATAATTAACTTATAAATTAATATTAATAATATTAACACCATCTGGTTATCAAATTGAACCACCTAATTCATTAATTAACTAAATACTTTTTTGAAAAATCTCCTCAAACCTAGGGTTTCACTTAGCCGACCTTAGTTTTCCACCCTCCTCATCATTATTTATTAAGGGTTCCTCTCTTATTTTTCCTCAGGCTTTTTTGTCCTGAAGATGGATCCTGTTGTGGATCCGAAACGTCAACAAACTATCAAAAACACTGTGGTTCTTCCGACAATTCTTAGTTTTCCCTGATTTGTACACATACCAGTGTGGTCACCATACAGTTGGTGTTGTACTTGAATTATAAAATATACATTATGCAAAATAAACAAAAAAGGTACATCCTTCTAAAAACTATCTGTTACTCTATTCATCTTATTCTATTTTTTTTAGTATATGTACATAGTACTTGCCTTTTTCTTTACATGTTAACTTGTGTTCATATTCCTTTTGTTTTGTACTTTTGTTCATAGAAACAAACCAGAAAACTAGATGTCGCAAAGAACTCCTAACCAGAGATGTAGAGGAATCCATGCAAAGGTGTGTTTTTTTCTGTCGATGTTCCATATTAAATAATTTTTCATTTACTTTGTCTCTATTTGTTGAACTCGTTTGCAATTGTGTTTTTTTCTTTTTTTTTGCGCCTCCTTCGACACTCCATATCTTCCTCTACATTCACTTGTCTTTGTGTGTGTAATACATATTCAATGTTGAGCTCGCCAGTCCTAGAGTCCGTCTGTCAATTTGTATATCACGAACTCTGCAAGTTGTTTGGAGGACACGGAACAATAGAAGTACAATGTTGAGCCATCCAACCCGCAATTCCACTTGTCAATTTGTATATCGCGCAACTATGCCTACTATTTACAGTGCACAGAACATTAGAGGCCCAGTTTAGATCCCGCCCACTCGCAAGTCCACGATCCAAAAAAGTGGCTAAGTATGGAATCAAGGATCTTTACATGCTCTATAACATGTCATGTCCATACTTTATAAAAGTACATATTTAGTATGTATTGCTCGTTTATCGGAGCCCGCTAGACCTGGAGTTCGTCTCTCAATTTGTATATCGCGGAACTCAATAGAAGTACAATGTTGAACCAGCCAGCCCGCAGGTCTGCTTGTCAATTTGTATATCGCGCAACTCTAGGAGTTATTTGTAGGACACGAAACATTAGAGGCCCAGTTTAGAGCCCGCCATCCCGCAAGTTTTTGATCCAATAGAAGTGCAATGTTGAGCCAGCCAGCCCGCAAGTCTACTTGTCAATTTGTATATCGCACAACTCCAGGTGCTATTTGTAGGACACTGAACATTAGAGGCCCAATTTACAGCCCGCAAGTCCGCGATCCAAAAAAGTGGCTAAGTCTAGAATAAGGGATATGTACATATTTACTATGTATTGCTCGTTTCTGGGAGCCTACCAGCCCTAGAGTTGGTCTGTCAATTTCTATATCACATAAATCAGTAGAGGTACAATGTTGAGCAACCAGCCCGCAAGTCCGCTTGTCAATTTGTATATCGCATAATTGTGGGTGCTATTTGTAAATAACGGAACAATAGAGGCCTGTTTTTTAGCCCGCCAGTCCGAGAACCCTTGTTCCAAAAAGTGTAAATTCTCTATAAAATATCATCCACCCCGCACGTCCGCTTGTCAATTTGTATATCACGGAACTTTGGGTGCTATTTGTAGGACACAGAACAATAGACACCTATTTTTTGAGCCCCCGAGAACCCACGATCCATAAAGTGGGAAAGTATGGGATGTGATATCCGTACATTCTCCATAAAATCTCATGTCCATACTTTATAAAGGTACATATTTAGTTTTGTCTGGTTTGTACACATACTGGTCTGGTCACCACACAGTTGTTGTTGCACATGGATTATGGAATATGCACTACGAGTTCGACCGAGCCCTTTCGTTTCCTTAGACAATTTTATGCATGCGGCTTCCATGGTACGCATTATAGAACTCTCTTTCCCCGTGTTCCAAGTGTACATCTTGCATCCAAAACTTGGTAATCCATGTCTATGCTCATGGGTTCCCAGATGGCAGAGTGGCAGATTTCATGTCCATCTATATCTCTACATCACGAGTCCAACCGAACGTCGTTTGTTTTCATAGTTCCCAATTTTTATGGCCATGAGGTCCTTTGTGGGCGCCATCCAGCTCTCATGCCCCATGTGTGCAATATACATCTTGCGCCCAAAACTTCGGTGATCTATAATTGGACCCGGACTCGAAGCTTGCGACTCATTTGCTAATTTTATTTAATTAAATTGTACAATATCAATATTTATTATTAATAATTTAGTACTTGAAAATAATGTTTTTAGATAATGTTAGTTATATAACATATATGTTGTATGTTATACATGTAGACGATCGCAATCTTGAACCCGCCAGTCCTGGATTCCGTCTGCCAATTTTTGTATCATGGAACTCCCAATGTTGCATGGAGGACATGGAACAATAGAAGTGCAATGTTGAGCGAGCCAACCCGATGTCTGCCTGTCAATTTGTATATCACGGAACTCTGGGTGCTTTTTGTAGGACATGGAACAATAGAGACCCAATTTTCAGCCCGCCAGGCCGAGAAACCGCAATCCAAAAAGTGGCTAAGTATGGAATGAGGGATCCGTGCATGCTCTATAAAATATAATATCCATACTTTATAAAAGTACATATTTACTATGGATTACTTGTTCCTCAGAAAATTTCTAGGTCCGGAACTGACGGATACATGTGTTCAGATTTCCAGTTACGTTTATATTTCCAGCCTGACCATCCGCTTGCCCGTTTCATATTGTACATATTACATGTAATGTCTAATACATATTCAATTTTGAGCCTGCCACTCGTGGAGTCCGTCTGTCAATTTAGAGCCCGTCAGCCTGATAAACTGCGATACATATTACATGTAATGTGTAATACATATTCAATCTTGAGTCCGCTAGTCCTGGAGTCTGTCTGTGGATGTGTATATCGCGGAACTCTGAATGTTGTTTGGAAGACATGGGACAATAGAAGTGCAATGTTGAGCCAGCCAACCCACAAGTTAGCGATCCAAAAAAGTGGCTAAGTATGGAATAAGGGATCTGTACATACTCTATAAAATGTCGTGTCCATAGTTTATAAAAGTACATATTTAGTATGTATTGCTCCTTTCTCGGAGCCTGCCAACGCTGGAGTTTGTCTATGAATTTATATATCGCGAAACTCAATAGAAGTACAATGTTGAGCAAGCCATCCCGCAAGTCTGCTTATAAATTTGTATATCGCAAAATTTTGGGTGCTATTTGTAACACACGAAACAATAGAGGCTTGTTTTTTAGCCCGCCAACCCAAGAACCCACGATCCAAAAAGTGTACATGCTCTATAAAATCTCAGCCACCCCGCAAGTCCGCCTGTCAATTTGTATATCGCGGAACTCTTAGTACTATTTTCAAGACACGGAACAATAGAGGCCTATTTTTTAGCCCAATAACCCGAGAACCCGTGATCCACAAAGTGGCCAAGTTTTGAATGTGATATCCATACATTCTCTATAAAATATCATGCCCATACTTTATAAAAGTACATATTTTTTTCCCTGCTTTGTACACATACTGGTCTGGTCACGACACAATTGGTGTTGCACATGAATTATGAAATATGCAACAGGAGTCCGGCCGACCGCTTTCGTTTCCTTAGCCAATTTTATGCCTGCGGGTTCCCCGCTACACGTTATCGAACTCTTATTCCCTATGTTCTGAATGTGCATCTTACATCCAAAACTTGGGTAATCCATGTCTATGCTCGCAAGTTCCCAAACGGCGGAGTGTCATATTTCATGTCCATCTATATCTCTACATCACGAGTTCAACCGACCACCATTCATTTTCATAGTTCGTGAATTTTATGGTCGCGGGTTCCTTTGTGGGCGCCATCCAGCTCTCATGCCCCGTCTGCCCGGTATACATCTTGCGCCCGAAACTTTGGTGATCTACAATTGGACCCAGACTCGAAGCTTATAACTCATTTGATAACTTTGTTTAATTAAATTGTAGAATATCAATATTTAATATTAATAATTTAGTACTTGAAAATAATGTTTTTAGATAATGTTAACTATATAGCATATATTTTGTATGTTATAGATGTAGACAATCGCAATCTTGAACCCGCCAATCCTGGAGTCCGTTTGTAAATTTTTATATCGCGGAACTCTGGATGCTATTTGTAGGACACAGAACAATAGAGGCCCAATTTTGAGCTCGCTAGCCCGAGAACCCAGAATCGAAAAAGTGGCGATTTGTACATACTTTATAAAGGGGCATATTTATTTTTCCCTGATTTGTACACATACTAGTCTGGTCACCAGACAGTTGGTGTTGCACATGAATTATGAAATATACACCACGAATCTGACCGAGGGATTTCGTTTCCTTAGCCAAATTTATGGCCGTGGGTTCTCAGATACGCCTTGTCGAACTCTCATTGCCATGTCTATGGTCGGGGGTTCCCAGATGATGAAGTGGCATCTTTCATGTCCATCTATATCTCTACATCACGTGTCCAACCGACCGCCATTTGTTTTCATAGTTCATGAATTTTATGGCCGTGGGTTCCTTTCTCAGCACCATCCAACTCCCATGCCCCCTCTGCATGGTATACATCCTGCGCCCAAAACTTCGACGATCTACAATTGCACCCAGACTCGAAGCTTGCCACTCATTTGATATTTTTCTTTAATTAAATTGTACAATATCAATATTTAATATTCATATTTTAGTACTTGAAAATAATGTTTTTAGATAATGTTAGATATATAACATATCTGTTATATGTTATACATGTAGATGATCGCAATCTTGAGCTCACCAGTCCTGGAGTCCATCTGTCAATTTGTATATGGCGGAACTCTACCTACTATTTGTAGGACACAGAACAATAGAGGCCCGATTTTCAGCATGCCAGCCCGAGAACCCGCAATCCAAAAAGTGTCTAAGTATGGAATTTCGCCTGTCAATTTGTATATTACAAAACTCTGAGTGTTGTTTGGAGGACATGGACCAATACAACTGCAATGTCTTAAAAGTGTATATTTTTATATAATAAAAAGTAGCGTATATGTATTGATATGATTGGATAAGATATTGGAGGTCTTATTGTTGGCTTCGCTATTCCCAATGTTTTATATGGCAACATATCCAAACTTTTTCTCGTATACAGTATTTTTGAACAATATATTTTTCCTATGTATTTCTTGAAGGTGGATTAATGCTAGCATTAGTTTGAATTTTTGTGTTAGCATTTTCTGCTAGCTTAATATATTTGTAAGTTTTTATGTCTTGTTTCTAAATCTTTAATGCTAACATCTCATCGTACAGGCACCGTGTAAATTGTCATTGATGGGCGCAAGGCTCGAGAATATTTTTCGTTAATGCACACTAAACCAATATTTGCAGAGGCTTTTGTTATCCCTTCCCAGTGTTAATTTCAACTACCATGGAATGTCATTCGCACGCCGTCATCTTGGTTCGTTCATGAAACCTCCAATCCTTAAATGTTCTTCGTTGTAACCGCCACCTTCACACTTCTAAGTATGCAATAATTAAGCTTTACTTCTAACAGCTCACCATACAGCACGCATAGAAATTGTCAATAATGAGCGAAGATCTCGAGGAGATTTTCCATTCGCACGCATTGAACCAACATTTATGGGGGGTTATATTATCTCCTCCATTTGTTCATTTGAAGCAGCGTATGGAGCAAACCAACGTTTTCATAAAATACTGACAGCACCTCCACAGTTGTTCTGTAGAGATATAGTGAACATCTTTGGACCTGAAGACCAGAACCACCACAATAACAAAGCATCGCTCCAATGGCCTGCCACAGTAACAAAGCAACCCAAAGTTCTTCAAACGAATGAGGTTCGTCCTAAAATTGATAGTTCTCACAAGCTTCCCATGGAGAAGAAGGGAAAAATAATTGTAGGGGAGGCGGACGAGCTCGAAATTGAGAGTGAAAACATAGATCTTGACGTTGATCTGGATAGCATATTCTGCAACCTTGATCAACTAGGAGATGTGATTCACCATAGGTACCCAATGGACATAGTTGATACCGAAATTTTTTACGAAGATGAATCCTTCGTATTCCAGAGTGTTGTTTTTGAAAGCGAATATAAAAAATTAATTATTGAAAAAAGAGATGTAAAAAATAAGAAAATAAAACATCGTTCAGAACTTGACCTTACGAATATGCAGGTGTCCAAAATCTTTGAACTTCACATGGAAACCGGAGATTCTCTTCATGATTCCATTGGAGTCATTGAGGCCAAGAATGCCACACTAAAGGACCGAATCAAGGAATTAGAGGAAGCTTTGTTTCCTATGCCATTGCTTGGCAGTCCTTTGGCAATAGCCATGCCTGCAACTCCCTGCACCCCTGCAACAAAGTTAAGAGCCTCCTCCACCTTCCTCGCATCGTGTAGAGGATATGTGGAGAAAAATATCAAAAAAAGAATGGAACTTATTACTAAGGCCTGGGAAACATCACAAAATATAAAATCCCTGGGAAGTAGGGCGCATAACTTGCTCGAACTTCTGCAGATGGATTTTAAAAATGAAGAAACTTTCTATTTTCACATGGTCATCCCTTTTTCCTTTCATGTCAACAACATGGAAGACATGACAAGTAGACATGACCTCCCATCCAAAAAATGGCTCACTCAATTAGAAACATGCTGGAAAGAGAAGGTGAAGAACCTGTATCTCAACCTCCAATCATGTGAGCAAGCAATACCAAAGAAAGAAACATTATTCACAAAGCTCGCCAAAATAAACTTAGCCAGAAGGACCAACAACTTCCAGGACCCCAGCTTAATCGTCAACTCGTTGGCGTTAACCAAGCAATATTTCGATAAACAAGTTGATAATTTTAAGACGTTGTCTTTAGAAATTTTTTACAGAATTCTTGAATATCATGAAGAACACGTGGACAACTAGCTAGTCCACTTTTCGATACAGAATGGAGACATTCATCAGGCTCTATGTAATATTTCTATTGATCTAAGCGAATTAGAAAATGAACTTTTCATCATTAAAATCCAAAATGACATCAACATCGCCCCCTTGAGAAGCTACATTGAAGAGAACTTCAAGCGGGTCACCCACGAAATCCAACAGGAAAAGGCATCAGCAAGAAAATAGAAAAAAATCTTATACGGAACATTGCTATAAATACTTTGTTTATCAATCCAGTTATTCAAGCAGGTCGGAGACGAAAACCAACAGGAAAATGCATCAACAAGCAAATACCAAAAATACTCATATGTACCATTGATGTAAATCTATACTTATAGTCCTTTCTTTATTAATCCAGTTATTCCACCTTTTTTGAATATAAATCTATAGCCAAAGACTGATATCTTCCCATTTCTACTTTTCAGGTATTACACTCTATCGTCTCCCACTTCTTCTTTCCACAGTCCTATTTCGTGTACATATTTCTCTTATGGTCCACGGGAGCCCCAATCCCAGTCTATATGACAAACGCATTTAAATTTCCAGGAATATGTAGCAAACTATTTTTTTTTCATATATTCCAAATAAAATTATTATTTTGTCTCCTTATATATTTACGTGCTCCTAGATTTTCATCTTCAGCTATGCTGAATGTCAAGACATTCTGTTTATTTTATTTCAATTATTTTTTTCCTGATGCATATCTTTTTCTACTTCGTCATTTTCAAAATTAAATTTGAGATAAATCACTCATTCAAATTTGAGATATCGTATTTCACACACACACACACACACACATATATATATTTAAATTTCCAGGAATATGTAACACGCTTTTTTATTTTTTTATATAAATGTTATAAAATTGTGTTCAATACTTTTTTTCTACTCACACATATAGAGAGTATGTCATTTCTCGCATCCTTACCACCTATCCTTCATACTGCTTGCCACATCTGCACTACAATTTCAAAGCCCAAGTCCAATTGTGTTATTACATCAACACGAGGCCCTTAAAATTCAAATAGTCCGCAAGTCAGTTTGTCAATTTGTATATCGCGAAACTCTGGGTGCTATTTGTAGGGAACGAAACAACAGAGCCCAAATTTTGAGCCCGCCAGCCCGAGAACCCATGATCCAAAAAGTGCCTAAGTATGGAATGACCACTCCGTGCATGGTCTATAAAATCTCATGCCCATACTTTATGAAAGTACATATTTGGTATCTATAAAAGTAAATATGTACTTTATAAAAGTACATATTTCGTATGTATGATTTATGGTGTCCAAGAACCTATAATTTGATAAATTTCAATTTCTTTTGTGTTCAGGAGGCCTTGTTTTAAAGAAAACTAATTCAGGAATGCTAATTTTTTTGTGTTTTTGTCCACAAACCTATGTAACAGAAGTTACTACTATTCTATTGTATGCTAAAAATTTTGTGTCCAAGAACCTTTTAAATCTATTACTATTGTACACAAAAAAAAAATTGTCCATGCTCCTTTTAAATCTTTCCTGTACTATCAAACTTAGATACTAGGAACCTTCGTTGATGTACCAGACATTAATATTTTTTGATAAATTCCAATTAAAACTAATTCGGGAATACTAAATTCTACATGGATACCACATGTACTGCAACTTGCAACCCACGTGTCTATACACGGTCGCATTTACTCCCATTCCAACCTGGCAGGGACTACGCTGCCATGCAACACTTGTTTAAGGAAGTATCTAATCATGTTGATCATATATGATACCCATGGTAAAAACAAATCAAAACTTATTTAAGGAAGTATTTAAAGAGTAAGATTCTCAAGTAATCTAAGACAAAGGTGAAACCTCTAGCTCATGTAGCTTCCCAATTGACTTTTTAAAAACTTTACAAGGATATAGTAGGCATCGATACATGGAAGGTCGTTGAAGAATGGCAAGAGAAATAGAGTTTTTTAAAGCCTCGAATGCCACATTCTTTACCCTAATTCCTATAAAGAAGGATACCCTAGCTACTAATAATTATAAAGTAATTCCATAATACAATTAATAAAACTCTCTCTAAAGTAATATTTTATCATTAATTATATCTAAAGAAAATAGAAATGGAAGGTTTGTTAAAGGAAAAAAATTATCTATTTATTTTCAAGTTAAAGGTTCAACCTCCACAATTGCTTGGATCTAAGTCTTATAGGAGGTCATCATGACCCACCAGCTTTCACTCGGGGGGCATACCTTTTAATGGATCCAAGGTCAAACTACTACCATAGATATTTTAGGGGGTAAATTTTGCAAATGGGCTAATTTTCCATGGTTTTTCCCAAAACAATATTCACCAATTTACATTTTTCTAAAAATGATTTGCCCAAATTCCATAGAATAAAATTATTTTACCTTAAAAATGGCCAAAATTTTATAGAAAGTATATAAAATCTTTAGAAATTTGAATATTTTTACAAAACTATTGCCAAACATTTTACAATTTGCATATTAAGGACTAGTAAGATTAGCCCATGTTTCTACATTTTAATATAAATGTCCATCCTTAAAATCATCCTTGACTACTACAGGTATGACCACCTTGCTGAAATAACCCCAACTAGCACATATGAACCCATCTACAAGCACTTGGATTTGAACCTGAGAGTCGAGACCCCTTGGAGCCCCAAAGGATCAAAGGAGAGCGACTTTGCCAATTCACCAAAGGCATAAACCTAAAAAAAAAAATTATTGCATGGAAGTATTGAATGGAGCTTAAGAAAAGCAACAAGTAATCAATTCAAAACACTTGCTCTTTACCAAAGACTTAAGCTCCTAGATTCAAAATGGATTAGGAACTTGGTAGTCATTGAACATTATATAATCATCATATGTGCAACTTCTCCACTCCATTGAATTGTAATTTGGTAAGGCTAATCACTAGAATCCAATTAGAGGTAAGGTGGCTTCACTAGGTTGGGTTTTTCCATGTTTTAAGAGCTAGAAATCATTGAGTTGATAAGTTAGCTAATGAAGCCTCTTGCAAGGAGGTAGGAAAACTAAGGATAAAAGCGAGGGGGTGGTAATTTCATCATTTATCCCTTAATTGCAAACATGCTATATAACCCAAAGTTTTCCATGCATAGAATATTCATTGCGTACATTCCCACACTTTGAACTTGATTGTGGAACAAGCTCATATGTTATCGATATCAACTGTAATACCCTAGTTTTGACTCCCCAGTTTAATGATGTATTTTTGTATATTTCATAAAAGGCTAGAGTGCTTGTAAAGTTGAAAGGCCGGAGTGCCTAGAAATGTAATACTTTGAATATTAATAATAAAAATACATCGTTGGTTGCAAGACGAACAAGGACAGAGATAGAGGCTTATGATTCCACAAGAGAGGGGGCCTAAAAGGGCTAAGCCTTTTTATTATATTTTATTCACCCATCTTGGTATTAGTTAGGAAAAGTGGTTACATGAGCTTCTTAGGGAAGGCATGTGGTGCTTAATTACATGTAATTATATAAATACCATTTTTTGTTGTTTGGGGGTTCCTCATTCATTGTTTACTCACTCATTTGGTTCATCATTCATTATTTCTCATTCTTGGTCTGGGTCTGGGCATGAGAAATGAATTATGGGAGGAAAAGAGTCATTTCTTATTGGTTGTAAATAACTGTTAATTGTTCAAGAAAGCAATGGATGCATGTGTGCATGAGAATGGAAGTTGTGAAAGAACTGTCCATAACTAAGAATCCTTGGAGTTTCCAATAATGATATTTCTTGACTAGTAGCACTGGAGCCCTGGAGCCCTAGAAAAGAATGGAATAGCCTAAGGGACTGCATTGTAAAGAAATTGGTTCATTTCTTTGGGTTGTGTAGGATAAAAGGGAAGATAACTGGTAAACTAGGATTTTTGTGTGGTTGAGAAGACCATGAGAGCTTGATAGTTGGTTGTGTGTGTTAGAGTCAACCTAGGACCCGTCCTTGTGGATTCATAGCCATGGCTCGAGGGTGACCCGCTGTTGAGATCTAGAACAACAATGTCTATGGTTGGGTGGAACACCCGACATCTTCAACTAGCTGGTGAATGATTTATTTAAAGATAAATGTTCTCTGTATTTTCTTTGTATTTTATGTTCCATTGTGTATTAATTATCTCTGAGATGTGTTTATATCGTTTATGTTATTTTTAATAATGTGCATGGCATGTTAATCATTTCCTTCATAGTGTAGCATGCTCCCTGATTACTGCATGTGGGTGTATCATGATTGTTTATTAATTAATTGGTATCAAAACTTGAAAATCCATCACGAAAGTGAATTCTTGAGGTACCCAGGTTGAAGGGTGTTCCACATATTGGTATCCGAGCAAATCTTTTTTGTTTGATGGTGACAGGTACGTTACTTCGGCAATGTAATGTCTCGTTCCTAGTGATGACTCCAAGAGGAGAGACTAAGTAGCCTATATTGGTTTATGTAGGCTATAGTCGGAGAAAAAAGGGACAAAAGAATTATTTAATGTCAATTACAGGAAAAGCCTAAGTTGAAAATGACATTAAGTAATTAAAAAGGGGTAAAAAGGGTGTTTAAGTGACTTGTCAAGTGAATATTAAATTAGAATTTAGGGGAAAAAGTCACTTAATGAATAAAGTCAACGAAGAATTAGAATATGTGGGATGTAAAAGAAGAAAAGTCAACTTGTTGGCTCATTATGCAGATTGTGAATGAAAAATTAGAACAAGAGAGGAGTCGGGGCGATTGCCTTCTTTTGTTTTGTGAAGTTCTGGATGAAACCACGGCCTTTGACAGGATTCGATGTTGAGAGACACACCCTAGTTTTTCGAAATAACTATTCGGGTTCTTCATTGATTTGCATCATCAGAGATATCCCACGCCAGACAGTGCACATTCACCAGTTGCAGCGTGGGGTTTTGGGAAGATTTTAGCAATAGTTGAGGGTCGCCAGGCCCAACTAGTCAGGGAAAGACGAATTCCTTCCAACCCATTTGAGGAGGAGTTAGGACGCACCAGTAGAGATAGTTATCATTATATTCTGACGGGTAGAATCATAGGATCGAACCAATTTATCATTGGGTAGTGCACAAGTGTTCAAGATTTCATCCAAGGGAGTGATAGTGTTGTCGTGAGCCAAAGTTCCAAATCTGAAGAAGGGCGTAAGTGATCAGGAGCAGGGAG
Organism: Picea engelmannii; assembly: GCA_009831015.1. Classification (NCBI taxonomy): domain Eukaryota; kingdom Viridiplantae; phylum Streptophyta; class Pinopsida; order Pinales; family Pinaceae; genus Picea; species Picea engelmannii. Next base: position 43,805 of record ML779703.1, on the reverse strand, counting down.
ACCCCTTTCAGACATATCCCAGCCAGATCTGACGAGTATAGCCATCAAGGCGCATTTCTCAATTTGCAGCAGCAGTTTTCTGGCTTATTTGCAGCTGCATGTAGTGTATTCGTCATTGCATGTGAGATATATTTAGCGCATGCCTCAAATCCATTCATCTTTCATTATCATTGGTATTTCTCAGTATTTTATTTTGTATTCCATTTAAGATCGTTAATGTTCATATCTACTGACGATATCTAGCTTGAGTTTTCCACATATTGATTGTATTATTGTTATTTTGCTAAATAAGAATTGTTGCATTGGTCATGGTTCCAAAATTATTTTCATGCATGATATAAAACAAGTAAACACAACAAAACACGTCCAGAAACCTTGAAACGCAGTAATAAACCCTTTATAACTCTGTCAGAAACCCTAGTGCATCAAATATGCAACATAGATCTTAGAGCTAGTAGTTAGTATTCTGATCAGAGGATTCAGGGATATTACAGTGGTATCAGATCTTTCTTCCTGCCAGCCTATGAAGAAGCTTGACTCATGACCCCATGATTTTAGGAGCAGGTGAAGAATACCAAGAGGGCAGAGGTCACATCAGGGATGATTACATTCAGTAACGTAGGGGCCATAGTAGAGACAGAAGGGACAGAAACAAGAGAGACTACATTCCCTTCCATATCCATTCAAATACAGAGCCAGAGACATAGGACAAAGACAAAGATCATATCAGTTCAGAGATAGAGGATCAAATAGAAATTAATATGGGTGTCAGACGTGATGTTCCAGAAGGCAAGGGGAAAGGCCCAGAGGCCCCTTACGATGGTACACAATCTATGTTGAATGATCTCATCAGTGGGCAACGGGACATGATGAATGCCATAACACAGATCGCAGTCAGTACATAGTTGATCCATAACAACGTGGGCACGATTGGTGCAAATATAGCGGGTGGAGTGAGTGGTTCCATGGGACACCGTGGAGGTGGAGCCAATGGATCTAGTGGGAACCCAATAGGTTCGAGTGGATACCAGACGCCCACTCACACCTATATCTAAGCAAGGAATATTCCTTGACCACTTTTTTTGCAGTTTCAAGGGGGACAACTGATTGGACATCTTGGACATGGGAAGCATATGGGACAGGTTAGACAGGGGAATAAAGGACCGAGAGATATGTTTGCAGAGTACAGGAGAGACTACTTGGCACTGGGGCCAGAGTTCCACACTAACATGAGTTTAATGGACTAATGTTCGATCAGGTATCGAAATAGGCCTAGAGAGGAGCAGAGGAGTAACCTGCAATCCCAGAACATGGAATTTATTAAGAAGGTTGGGAAACTGACCATCCCTTCTTTCGACAGTTCGTCCAGGTGTTTAGCTCAGGCATGGGTCCAAAATCTTGATACTTATTTCAAGATTAACAAGATGAAAGAGTCAAAAGCTATAAGCTTCTCTACCTTCCACTTGGAGGGGGAAGCCCACAAGTGGTGGTATCATGGATTGGTGACCTTGGATCACAGTGGTATCACATCCTACTTGGATTTCATAGAACCACTGATGGAGAGGTTTGATCGAAGGGATCCAAAAATTCATTTCAGAGACCAGACACAGCTATGGCAGACCAGATCGGTCGAGGCCTGTATTACAAAGTTTCATAGGAAATAAGTAGTGATGTCTGACATATCTAAGCACAAGTTGGTGATGCTTTTTATTGAGGCACTGGCAGATCCATTGAGGGGTTGGGTAAAGGCCTTCAAGCCTTGCACCCTACAGGATTCCATATTGCGCACTAGAGATATGGGAGACTTAGTGCGAGAACCAAATACCTTCACCAAACCCTTTGTTCCACAGAAAGACAAGGACCAGAAAAATCCTCCAAGGTAGCGGAAAGGAAAATCCAAACTAGATGATGAGACAAGGCGAGAGCTTATGAGGAAGAATTTATGCTTCACTTGTATAGATCTGTGGGTTCTAGGACACAGATGCATGGGAAAGGGACAGATCCACTACGTTGAGGTGGAATCAGACAATGATGAGGGGGAGGAGGAGATCAACTCCACACCATATAGTGGCTCAGAAGAGGAGCATGCACATGAGGAGGGACAACCTCCAAAGAAACCTCAACCACAAGAAGAATCGCAGTCAGGTGTGACATAAAAAAAATGAATACCAGTGAAGGGTTGCGCCATAGCAACCCTTTTAGGAGTTCCCATATATGAAACCATTAGGCTCAAGGGCCTTATTAAGGGACAACATGTCACAACATTAGTGGATGGTGGGGCAACCCATAACTTTGTAGATGCATCCTTAATATCTAGGAGGGGGTTACAAAATGAGGAGTTCAAGGGATTAACTAAAGCAATGGTAGATGGGTACAACATGATGTGCTTGGATAGGGTACCATATCTGGAGGTTAAACTAGGAAACTACACCTTGACAGACACTTTATATGTAGTTAACTTATCAGATACTAATGCAGTATTGGGCGTTCAGTGGTTGTACTCATTGGGCGAGATTGGTTTCAATTACTAGACCCTAACAATGAGCTTCAAAGATACAGATGGGTCAAAGGTGGTGCTGAGGAGCATGTCTACAGAGGCACCCAGGATAGTGTCAGCAAAGAGGATGGAGAGGATTTTCAGGGATGGAGATGTGGCATATGCTTTTGAGTGTTTGATCACCACCATGAGGGATTCAGATGGCAGATAACATTATCATCCTGAGATCAAGGAAATTTTGAGTCAACATGAACCCGTATTTGGGCCGATACCACCGAGGCACCCACCAGAGAGAGGATTTGAGCACACAATTGAGTTAGAGGCAAGGGTGACACCAGTGATCACCGCACCCTACAGACATTCTAATAGGTTCAAGGATGAGATTGATAAAGCAATCAAGGACTTGCTTGAGATGGGGAACATCAGTATTAGCACTAGTCTTTTTGCTTCGTCCATAGTTTTGGACATGGAAAAGAATGGCACAGTGAGGATGTGCATAGACTATCGTGCACTCAATAAGAAGACCATCAAAAACAGGTACCACATTCTGTGTATAGATGAGTTGATGCATGAGCTACATGGGGAAGTCTTCTTCACCAAGATAGATCTTCACTTAGGTTATTTCCAGATCAACATCAGAAAGCAGGACATCGAGAAGACCGCATTCAAATGCCACTTTGGGCATTTTTAGTTCTTGGTCATGCCCTTCGGGTTGACCAATGCCCCCAACAACCTTTTAGTCTTGCATGAACCACATTTTCAGGGGACAGTTGCAGAAGCATCTCTTGGTTTTATTCAACGACATCCTTATATACAATAGGACTTGGAAAGAACATCTGGCACACTTGGATGAGGTTTTGAACATTATGCAGTCACGGTCCTTATATGCCAAAGAGTCCAAGTGTGAGCTCATAATGAGAGAGATGTTGTATCTAGGCCACATTATCAATGGGCAGGGGGTACAGGTACATTAGGAAAATATCATGGGCATTTTGGATTGGCCAACACCCAAGAATATCACCGAGTTGAGGGGATTCTTTGGGTTATACAGTTACTACAAGAGGTTCATGAGAGGATTCTCACAATTGGGGGCACCACTCACCGATTTGACAAAGAAAGGGGCTTTCCACTGGACCAAGGCATCAGAGCACACTTTTGAGAAAATGAAGGAGGTTATGAGCACATGTCTTGTTATAGCACTTCTCAATTTTTCACAACCTTTTGTATTGGAGTGCAACACATTAGGAGAGGGGATTGGAGAAATATTGATGCAGGGAAGGCACCCCATAGTCTTTGAGAGCAGGAAGCTCAATGAGTCAGAGAGACTCTACTCTATCTATGACAAAGAAATGCTAGCTATCATGCCCGCCTTAACAAAATTCAAACAATACTTAGTTGGCAACAGATTTGTGGTCAAAATCGATCACAATAGCTTGAAGTATTTTTTGGATCAGAAGGACCTCGGTGAGAGACAACAAAAATGGGTTTCAAAGGTCCAAGCCTTTGTTTTCGACATTGAGTATGTTAATGGTGTAGCAAATGCCTTATCCAGGAGACCAACTAGTTGTTCATTGATGGACATATCCACTGATTGGAAAGCATAATTATTGGTGGAGTATTCCAAAAACAAATTCTTCTATGAGGTGATGGATGGACAGGTGGTGGATGAGAGATATCGAGTTTTGGATGATGCCATCTTCTACAAGGACAAGCTCTATTTAGTCCCAGAATCTACACTGAAGGAAAAGATTCTGAAGGCCAATCATGATTCACCCTCAATAGGACATCAAGGATTCTTCAAGACCTACAGGAAGATTAGAGAGAGATTCTCATGGAAGGGTCTCAAATATGATGTTCTAAGACACGTCCGAGAGTGTATGACTTGTCAGCAAAACAAGTCTGATCAGACACACCCGACGGGGTCACTTCAACCTCTACCCATTCCGAATCAGAAATGGGAAAGTATCTCCATGGACTTCATCATAGAATTACCCAGGGTGCAAGGTAAGGACTGTATTTTTGTAGTAGTTGACAGATTGACCAAATCTGTGCACTTCTTTGTGATACCAATGGAGCATAAAGCCGCCCAAGTGGTAGCACTATTTTTTCGAGAGATCTTCAAATTGCATGGGTTGTCAAGGCAGATATTCAATGATAGAGATGGACACTTCATCAGTGCGTTTTGGCAGGAGTTTTTCAGATTGGTGGGGATACAGTTGGCTTAGGGCTACGAGTACCAGTTACCATCTACAGACGATGAACAGACTAAGATAGTCAATAAATGGGTGGAAGGGTACCTAAGGAACTATGTAGGGGGACAACAATGCACGTGGGTAAAGTGGCTTCATATGGGCGAGTACTGTTATAACACGACATATCACATGTCCATCAGGGTGTCACCATTCAAAGCACTATACGGGTATGACACACCATCATTTTTGGAGACAATATTTGGGGACAACAGGATCCCAGAGCCAAAGATTGGATAGAGGAGAGTTAGGAGATTCTCAAAATCTTGAAGGGAAACCTACAAGCAACGTAAAATCAATAGAAAGTGTATGCAGACCGACAAATTAGAGCACAACTTCGAGGTGGGGGATTTGGTATCTCTGAGATTACAGCCATACAAACTGTCCTCTCTTAAAAAGAGTGGAGCAGAAAAACTAAAACCCAAATTCTATGGACCTTATCGGGTCATCTAGAGAGTTGGTGAGGTGGCCTATGAGTTAGAGCTACCAAAGGGCAGTAAGATCCACAATGTGTTCCACGTTTCTTTCCTCAAGAAGGCGGTGGGACAACAGGTTACTACATCAAAGGAGATACCACCATTGGATGAGGAGGGCTAGTTGGAGTTGGTACCGGAGGAGGTTTTGGAGCACAGGTTGAGGAGTTGGACTATCAAGGAGTTCCTAATCAAATGGAGGGGACTTCATGTTGATGATGCTACATGGGACGGGGATCAGGGCCTACAACACCCTAGCTTGATGTTGCTTGAGGATAAGCAATCTTGGTAAGGGAGGACTGTAATGTCTCATTCCTAGTGATGACTTCAGGAGGAGAGACTAAGTAGCCTATATTGGTTCCCGTAGGCTATAGTTAGAGAAAAAGGGGACAAGAAAATTATTTAATGTCAATTACAAGAAAATCCTAAGTTGAAAATGACATTAAGTAATTAAAACGGGGTAAAAAGGGTGTTGAATTGACTTAAGTGAATATTGAATTAGAACTTAGGGGGAAAAGTCAATGAATAAAGTCAACGAAGAATTAGAAGAGGTGGGATATTAAAGGAGAAAAGTTGACTTGTTGGCTCATTATGCAAATTGTGAATGGAAAATTAGAACTAGAGAGGAGTCAGGGTGATTTCCTTCTTTTGTTTTGTGGAGTTCTAGATGTAACCACAACCTTTGACAGGATTTAGTGTTGAGAGACACACCCCAGTATGTCAGAAGAACTATTCAGGTTCTTCATTGATCTACAACATCAGAGAGATCCCACGCCAGGCAGTGCACAATCACCAATTGCAGCGTGAGGTTTTGGGAAGAGTTTAGCAGCAGTTGAGGGTCGTTAGGCCCAACCAGTTAGGGAAAGATGAATTCCTTCCAACCCGTTTGAGGAGTCAGGGCGCACCAATAGATACAATTATCATCATATTATGATGGGTAAAACCATAGGATCGAACCAGTTTATCATTGGGCAGTGCGCAAGGGTTCAAGAGTTCATCCGAGGGAGTGATATTGTTGTCGTGAGCTAGAGTTCCAAATATGAAGAAGGGTGCAAGTGATCATGAGCAGGGCGATCCCTTTGAGACAGATCCCAGCTAGATTTGACGAGTATAGCCATCACGACACATTTCCTAGTTTGCAGCAACAGTTTTTCGGCTTATTTGCAGCGTATTCAGTATTGCATGCGAGAAATCTTTAGCGCATACCTTAGACCCATTCATATGGCGTTACCACTGGTATTTCTCAGTCTTTTATTTTGTATCCCAGTTAAGATCGTTACTATTCAGATCTAACTGACGATATCTAGCTTGAGTTTTCCGCATATTGATTGTATTACTGTTATTTTGCTGAATAAGAATTGTTGCATTGGTTATGGTTCCAAATTTATTTGCATGCATGACATAAAACAAGTGAACACAACAAAATGCATCCAGAAACCTTGAAACACAGTCAGAAACCCTTTATAACTCTGCCAAAAATCCCTGCGCATCAGATCTGCAACATAGATATCAGAGCTAGCAGTTAGTATTCTGATCAGAGGATTCAGGGCTATTACTGTTAGAATATTAGGGTTAGATGGAAAACAGCAGTCACCTTTTAAAATTCAAACAAATATACTTTTAGATCTGGAGCAATGGCAGCATATAGATTAATAAACAGCAATGATAGAATGATAATACAAATCTAAAAGGCAAAGCTCATCCAACGCTAGTAAGCTCAAACAATGAGATATTAAAACTCAGATCCAAACAGAGATATTAGTACTCTCAAACATATATGACAACAGTGTTCTAAAATAGATCTGCAACA
>ML779703.1:15878-36676 GCA_009831015.1 Picea engelmannii | reverse complement strand
GGTTACTAACCTAGGGTCTTTATCAATATATGTCCCAGACCACATATCCCAGGAGTGCACTGGGTGCCCTAGATCTCGTCTAGGGTCTTAGCCATCCTCCAGGAGAATGGCTCTCGCTGCTGCATGTAAATTTAACAATTACAGGCAATGGACGCGAGTGGGATAATTCTGAAAGCAGGTTCGACTGCTTCTTCCCCTGGTTTACATTATGTCTTGACGTGTGTAGTGTATTCCCCTCTATAGGAACTATGGGACAAGCTTAGTGACTCGTGGGAGGTTTACATTAGTGTATGCATTGTTCTAGGGGTAAGACATGACAATCACTAGATAAATTAGAGGTACCCTTCTGTGTGTGTAAGGAATCAAAGGCCTTTGTCCATGTTTGCAATTTTTTAGAGGTATAAAGTTGGGTTTGTAGAGGTTCAAAAGCACTCAATGTTGTTTACAAGGACTCAGTGGTAGGTAGAGTGTGACAATCCATTGCAACCTAGAGAAAGTCAACATTCCTTCAAATGACACTCAACAAAAATAGAAATAGGGAGAATGGAAAACCATAATCAACTTGGGCATTGCCTTATTTGTGAAATCATGAGCATTTGCCATGTTTTGAGAAGGCATGAGAGTCTTTTGTCTGACAATGAAACTTCCATCTTCAATGTAACTACGAGGATGATTTCTTGGTAGAAAGCTCAAAACCATGAGTATGCAGAAATTCTTAAATCAACAACAAAACAAAAATGCCAAATAGAGAAGCGAGCGAGAGAGTGCTTTCTCAGCAAATGCTAACAAGTTTGGCTAAAATCTCTCAATCAACAATTTTATTTCAAAAGAGGTCAATTGGCTCAATTCTAGATAAAAGACAAAAAGAAGAATCAATGCATCAAGATCCTAGGTAAATGGACAAGGAAGGGATAGAAAAAGAGACCAAGTCACCATCCGATAACCAAAAAGAAGCACACAGTGATCATTTATTTCCTCAATTTTAGGTTTTATTATGTATTGCACAATACTTTGATATTAAAATCATTTTATAGGACTTATAATAGTCAATTTTTTTGGCATTCCTAGCCCACGAAAAAATAATATACAAAGTAGTAAGCTCAGTCTTTTTTGGAACAACTGGACTGTAAGAAACCTTTAAACTACAACACTCCTTTAATACAACAATTAACCATTTTAGTCCCCCAAAAAATTATTCATTTAGGACAAAATCTTAAAAAAATTAAAATAATGCTAAAGCGAGATATGTACTAAGCCTATAATAAACTTTGCTATAAATCTATTTACCCTCTTGTGAAAACCTTCAGTTTCACGCATTTGTGTATTCAAAGCTACATACATTCAACTTTTTCTTAGTTTTATTGGATGAGGCGCCTACTACACTTCTTAACCAAACAGAGGAATCGGGCAAAAAAATCCACTTCCCGGTGTTCTTTTATCAAGATGACTGAACACTTGGGCAGGACCAACAAGGAATACAAAGCACATGATGAGCGTAAGGGTGTCAAACCTGCTTAGTTCTCAAATTTAATTTCCCATTTGTAGTTTGTAGATAACATAGTTTTGATTGGCAAAGGAACTGTGAGGGAAAAATCTTTTTCAAAGATCCCTCGGCTTATTTCTCAAACCTTCAGGGGGTTGATTAATGATGGAAATCCAAGATTTTAAATTTTAATACCCTTTGCCTCAGTTGTTTGCTTAATTTCTACAGATTTTCGTTACCCAACAAATATCCATGTATCCCTTGATTACCAACAATGGTAGGGATTTGCCCCAGGAAGGATCTCTTTAAAAGGTCCGCAAAATGATTCAAGGTTGTAATTTTGATAGTTTTCTCTCTTTAGCTGGTAGGATAACTTTCATCAAGACAGTCTTACAGGCAATACCAGTTTTCTTATTTTTAGTTCTAGCAGCCCTGCAAAAAGTTATAGAGGATGGAAAAAACTAAAACAGTAAACACACAGAAATAAAGTTATCAATGAAATCATAATGAACACAGAAATACAATATGCACGCAGTAACACAAGGGTTTATGTGGATAAAACCCTCTTGGCATATAAAAATAGCACTGCCAAATAACTTCTTCGTTTTATTAAAGAAGGTTAACGATTAGAGAGCTCTGTCTCAGATTCACAATGGGTACTCTCGACCCGAGCACATGTGTTTACTGTGACCGGTTACAAAAGGTCTTGAGTCTCCCATAACAATAGGCTGTGAATTCCCTGTCTATTTTTCTCTGTTATAAGGCGAATGGCATCTTTTCTCTTTTCCCTGTGTTTCTCCCTTGGCCTTTTTCTCTTTCTGCTGGAAGAAAAATGGCTTCTTTTCTGTCTTCCCTGCGTTTCTCCCTTTTGCCAGGAAAGTCATTGGCCAACTTCTTGTCCGTTGTCTAGGGAGTTATGCCAACGTTGTTCCGATCTTCCTTGTTTACTGGGCTTGTGCTGACTATGCATTCGAAAATGGCCACGTCAGACAGTATCAAACGGTTGCTTACCTTTTCTGATCCTTTTAGGATCAAATATTATCGGTAGCTCAGTACCAGTTCACGATAGCATTTCTATATCCTTAATGCATTATTACTTCCCACCTTATATCTAAGTAAATGGGAAGTGCATAGCAAGTTATATTTAACTAGACAGTAATACGTCCCCTTGCGCAAAAATATCTGTACACAAATAGAAATGGCAATGTAAAGAAGAGAAATCATCAGTAGTGGAGAAAAATTGACCACTGAACCAATGAATTGAAACATGAACGTTCAATATTTATGACAGATCCTGAATAGTAGCATATTTAAGTTAAATAACAGCATATTTAAGTTAGGCTGCTTCCAGACCACAAATTTGTGAACCATCTCTTATGTACAATACTTGTGATAAAACAAACATTTCAACCGTCACACATTACAAAGATACACATATGCAGTTTGCTATATCGAGTTTGATTTGTAGTCAACTACCACAACTTCCTCTCTGTGAAGTTTTTCTTCTCACTAACATTTTCTTTGAACATTTCACATTTACACAGACAACATTAGTTGTAACTAGCGAACTTTAAGTAATGACAACATCATGCATAATGGATATATTCGTTGAATTATATATATATTAAATTTTAAGGTCACTGCAATTGGTGGATAAGACTTCTTGTTTTTGAGACAAGGGACTCCTTTCATGCAGCGATTTGACTGCTAAAGTTTACGGAGGTGTACATACCCTACTCCCCTTGTATCCGAACGTGTGACCTCCAAAGAGGAAATACATGTTCTTAACCATTAAATCCACTTAAATTATACATATAGGGATAAAATAACTGATAGCCCTAGCAAAATACTAAAATACAATATACATATTCATATCATATTTGTAACAAGCTCACTTTGGATAATAGTGACAACTAACCTGAATGATAATACTGGAGTGCCAAATATATATATATATATATATATATATGTGAGAGAGAGAAAGAGATTGGGGGACATGGTAGCCCTCGCTGAATACTTGAGTACAATATACATATTCATATCATGCTGGGAACTTCAGCCCTCGCTGAATACTAGACTACAATATACATATTCATATCATGTTGGGAACTGCTATTAGCTGACGGATAATATGAATGGTAGAGTAGAGAATCGCAAGGCATCTGGAATATTAGTCTTCTGAGACTTCACATGTCAGTCTAGCAATGGAATCTGGTTTGTTACATAACCAATGAATTTGACATGGACTTCTTGGGGAAGCAACAGGGTATTTGATTTCAAGTTCCTCACAATTTTTTTATATCCAACACCTACTCAGGTCTTCAATTCAATATCCAACACCAACTCAGATCTTCAATTCAATTTCTCGACCATGTTCTGATGGTTCATTGTGTGTTGTTTATACGATGCTATTTTCACCTTGTTTTCCGTCTTTATTCAAAGATACACTGTGCTTTGGGTGGCCAAAGTAAGATTTGCATAAAAAGATTTTATAATTTACTCCGAAATAAAGTACCTTCCATATAATGCACATGCCTTTTAGGGGGTTAAAACTTAAAATAGTACTGAATACATAAAACATGAAGTGCATCTATTTACTCTGAATCAATTTGGCAAGTGGAACCAACAATTCATATGGAAAAGTGATGAAAAACATCCACAAGGAGCTCCACAACACCATTCATATATGAAGACGATAAAATTTGCCAATGAGCTTTGTGGCTAATGCCAAATTTGGATGGTATATTTCCTCATTGTCATATTACAGGAAAACTATTGCCAGCATGTTCGTTTCTTCAACAATCACCTGTAACAAAATGTAGTACTGTTTAGCAGCAACCAAACTGGCAAAGATGAGCTTTCATATATAGTTGATATGCGCTTCTCTTGATCCATGAATATTCTGCTGCATGCCCATGGAGAATAAATGATTGCAGCAAACAAAATCGTGGCATTCCCACAGGCAAAGAACAAAATAAAAAATATTACTTACTCTCCGCATTCTTCCCTTAGTTGAACAAAGTCGACAATACATCAATCACCAACGTCAAAGGGATGCATAACGAACACAAATGCAATTGCTTCAAAGACTGCTTTGCAGGCATTCCTGAATCTAAAACCTGTCAATACCAGCCGAGATGATATCAGTACAATAAGCTAGGAAGTGAAAATCCCAGAACAAGAAGAATGACCACACAATGCTTAAATTCACAATTGCATTTGCAATTTGATGCAGCTGATTGGCAGCAGTTTTAGCGTCACTCAAAGAATGGGCCTGCGACGTCCATTCTAGTTAAACATTTACCTAAAAATCAAATCCAAAACACGTTTCAGCATAGTTGCAAGGTCTAAAACAATTGCTCCCAAGTCTCCAACCAGAACTCTGTCTCTTGCTTGCAGACTCCCAAACATTGACATTGTAGCAATGCCAAAGTTCTAAATTAAAAACAGTATGCTAGTTTAGATATTTAATCTAGTTATTGGCCCGGGAAGCTTTGAAGAAGTCATTGGACGCTTAGAGCACTGAATTGATCGAAGCATAGCCATGGAGTAAACTATAGGATCTAAGTTCAAAATGCATATCACCTAATCCAATTCTTAAGAGAAGATTTTTTGTCTTTCCAGTGTCAATAACTCCTTCAAATTGGGGAAAGATTAAAGCCACCACCTCACTCTTCTTCAAGAACCTCAGAACGTTGTCTTCCTCTATATAACTGTAAGACATGGAATCAAAACAGCAATAGAATTAAAAATACTCTCCCGAGACTCAACAACAAAGAAACAATAATGCATCGATGATAGGTATGCAAGAAGAGCGTTGTGGTGTATCCTTACCTGGCCCCTGGTTTAGCAACATTTTTTAGAATTCTCTTTGCTGCAACTTTTGCCTACAATTCACCTGTAATATCTGTATCATGATGGGTGTGCTTGCTATCATTGATCAATAGGTACATATTAAAGTCAGACATTATTTGTTTCATCTTCTGCAGTTGTTCAACGCCGATGACACTGGGACTTGCTCGTTCCTTTGCCCGTGACCTTTCCTCTGGCTCACCCCTACAACCCTGAAGCTGACCTCCTCCTACCACGGGCAGCTTGACATCGGTACTGGACTTGGGAATCAGCTTCCTTTCATCACTCGGGCTTTGCTGAATCTCCACTACAGGAGGCCTAAGAACATCTCTAGTACAAATTGATCCAAGATTGACCCCTGGATTTTCTCAAAAAATTGTATTAAATGACAAGTGGAAACCATCAGCTTAACCAACAAGATCATGAACAACCATATGGCTGCAACCATAAAGAAGGCAACTAACAGCTTGGTCACATAGGGGAAAACCTTATGGCTCTTGGTCGAGTGCTCAGCTTTGGGGTCAAACAGAAGACTCCATGCAAGAATAGTTAAACCAAAGCCAAATACAATTGTGCATACTCTGTCTGACCCCATAAACAAAGTAGAGAACGCTCTTTCTGAGCATCAGGTTTCTTTCGACCATGAACATAAGAATGCTGATGAACCAACCTTCCCATCTAATCCTTAGTCTGATATGCACCTTCCAAGGTTTATGGAACAGCCATGTGTGCATCCTATACAGAGCACTATGACCAGCACTTAATGAAACACTATCATACAGAAGCTCTTCATCAACCCTCAGCTTTGTCCACAATGCCAACCCTGTATGCTTTTGTTACCTTGTAATAAATATCTGATCTAAAATCCTCCAAAGATATCAATGTTTCAAGACTTGACAACTCCTCTACTTCTTTACACCCGTTGATGTTTAGTATCTGCAGCTTTGCAAGACCACAAATGCCTCTTATTCTCCTCAATGCAAGACAAGAGGACAAGTCTAATGTTATTAGTGATGTTGGCAATGCTCCAACCTCCACCAGATCATCGCAAGAGGTAATCTTGAGATATTGAAGGTTGGGGCAAACACCTTCATGAAAGGAAACCTCCGATATTCGTGTGTTGTACAGTTGTAAGAATTTAAGTTGAAACATGCATTTGTCAATGGAGTCCAATTTAGTCAATGCTCTACTAAATGGCAGTTCTTGCAATGGACAATCCACTATTTGCAAACTTTCAAGATTGTTCATTTTCATAACATCTGATGGCAAGTAACATATTCCACAATACTCTATGTGTAAGGTTGTCAACTTACTCAACAGTCCAACAGAATCGGGCAAATATTTCAATTCCTGGCAATTATAAAGCCCCAATTTCTGTAAGCTTCTTAGATAACCAAACGAAGGTGGCAGCGTTTCCAGGAAAGGGCTTCCTAGTTCCAGAAGTTCCAAATTACCGAGGTCTCCAATAGCACCAGGCAATTCTTTTAAGCTTGCACCAAACAAATGTAATTTTTCCAAAGGTTGCTGTGTAACTTGGGGAGGCAGTACTTCGATGTTTGGACAATCTGAAAGGCTCAAGTATTCAAGGGTGTTGATATTTCCAAATGTTTCTCTCGAAATGGTCAATTTATAACATGATTGCAAACATAGATGCTTAAGCTGTATTAAATTCCCGAAAGAATTTGGAAGCATCTCCAGATTGTAGGACTCAGATAAATTGATGAATTCAAGGTTTGTTAGATTCCCAAAGGATTCGGGCAGTGACTTCATTGTAGACCAGCGTTTTAACTCCAAGTGTTTTAATGACTGCAGATCACAAAATTCTTCTGGCAATGTTTTGAGATGAAAAGATTCTTCCGGTGAAGTTTTTAAATAAATCCACATTGGCGGATAATCCACGACAATCTTTTCGAGGAGCTTCAACTGCCCGATGGACTTCGGAAACTTTAAAAGGGGAGCACAAATATTTAACTCCTGCAACTTCAGAGGTGCCTGCAAATGTTCAGGTTTTAGAGGTGTCTGCAAATTTATACCATAACGGCAAGAAGGAAAAAAAACGAAAATAGAAATTAGATCTGCCTACCTGAGATTCATGTCGCCACAATATTTTCAATTTGCTCCCGACCACTTCTAAAACCCTTAGGTTCTCCATTGGAATCCAGGAAGGCAGGGAAGAGTAGGGACACTTGTACCAGCAGAGCCATATGAGATTTGGTGATTGCACCCTCCTCAAAATACCTTCTAAATAACCATCTTCAGTGATAATAAGTTGCAATCTCCTCATACCAAGCATATTATTATGCCTATTGTGGAGCCTCCTCACACGGTTTCCAAAGAATTTATCACTCCAACTTTTGTTCCGTGAGATTTCTGAGTGCAAGTGTAGATYGGTGTACACATCGAAAGGGTCAACGCGAGGAACCATCCTGATTCCCCGCACATCAGTGATTACCTGTACATTTTTTAAAACCAAACAATGAAGAATTAAAACATAATACACAGGYTTCTTTTGAATGAACTATCTGCGAAATTGATGAACGATTGAAATGCTTACAGATAACCCCTGAAACAAATCAGTAATGTTCTTGGTTGGACKCCAGASACGATGAGACAATCYTGAAGACTTTTCCTGCTCCACAATATCTCTTCCYAAATCTCGAAGGTGATCATGCATTCTTAGCTTGTGTTTAGTGTCCACCTCTACGAGACATTTGTTCTTTAGATTTCGAAGCCCCAGCGAACCTTTCCAKCCTGATCCGTTCCATATTCTKAGGGCCATATCCYTGTCTTCTCCTATGAAAAAACAGGCAATATCTAAGAATATTTCCTTTTCCTCCCCATTCAGTGCGTCATAACTAATTTTAAGTGTCTTCTGTATCTCAGTAGGAAGGTTTACTTGCTGAAGCCTATCCAATTGGTCTTCCCAGAAAGATTTGTCATTTTCTCCGCAAAGAAGCGCCCCAAAAACTTTCAAAGATAAGGGCAATCCATCGCAGGCCGTTACGAACTCATCTACTAGATATTCAAATCCTGGCAGTGGATAAGGATGACAGAAGGCAGACGAGCAAAAGAGTTCTCGGGAGTGTTGTTTGTTAAGACCTGTCAGCTTATAAATTGACGACTCTCCGATCCCTGAGCTTGTGAGGACACGCTTGTCGCGAGATGTAACCAAGATTAAGCTATCTGAGCGAAGGGTATCCTTCACTGATAAAAATGCATCTAGCTGATCAACATGATCTACATCATCTAAAATTAACAGAGCGTGAAAAGATTTGAGATTTGTCCTAAGCATTTCTATCCCTTCAGCAATATTATCTATTTGACGATCCAACTGAATCAAACCCTTCAGAAGTTTACTTTGCAAGGAATTCAAAGAGCAGTTAGCTGCAGCTTCTCTCACATCAAACAAAAAGCAGGATCCACCGTAATATGAACTTTTCCTATTGAAAAATTCTTTCGCCAGTGTTGTTTTACCTACTCCGCCCAACCCCACGATCCCGACAACCTGAGAATTCCCCCTTTGCTGCTGCTGCTGTAACACTGTGTTTTCGAGATCTTCTAATTTTTCAGTCAAACCCGTTGGATATTTTGCCACATTCAAGAGCCCCTTTTCACCCTTTTTCAGGACTCGTTGAACAACCTTATCCACGAGCTCCCCTTCGTCACTGGTTACAGTCAACCAAACAGAAGTTAAAATTAAAATTGATATAATTGTCAATACAAGTTGAAATTGATACAGACAACACAAGAAGAGTTAGAAATCTAACCCTTTACATCCCTCGAGCTCGAAACCGCTTAAAAACGAAACATCAGACATGGCTCTTCTCCAATCTTCAAGAGTTTGCGGGTCATATCTCTCTTCATGCTTTCTGAGGGCTTGATTATACACTCCATCTCTGACCGCCCACCGAAGATCGGAAGGCTTGACATTGAAGAAGATAGGAATAATAGTAGCCCCCGACTTTAACATCAACATAAGTTCATCCAAGCACCATTTTGATTCCGCATATCTTGGAGAGAAAATAGCTATATGCACAGAGGCGGTTGCAATTGCTCCGTTTATTTGAGAGATTACGCGGTCTCCCGCCTGCATTTCTTGCTGGTCCAGGAAGACTCGGAATCCATGCAAATGAAGGCGACGATAGAGATGGCTGGCGAAGGTTTTCTTGACATCCGGACCACGATGGTTGATGAACACATCGTAGTTGGAGGAGGAGGAGGAGGAGGAAGCAAACGTATGGTGAGGGGCTGCTGTTTGGTGTGCCATTGGAATCATGAAATTAATTTCCTTCCCTTCTTGTTGATAAGTGTGAAATATCTCCAGGAACCCTTCAATCCCCTTCAGAAGATATCTCCAGGAACCCTTCAATCCCCTTCAGAAGATATTGAAATTTGCAAATGAAGTTCCTGTTGGTCAGTTTACTTTTGATCACACTAGGGGCAAGAAACTTACAATTTTTTACTAGAAAGGGATTGTGCGAACTTCACCCTTAAAATAAAATTGAGAAAACTGCAAAGAAAAACAATTAATTCTACAATAGTAAATCTTTAAAGTATTGAATAACTATGTTTTGTTCAACCTGGCTTCACTAGGTGAACCGACTCCGTCATCTTGCAAATCTAAATTAATGTGGTGATTACCAGAGTTGGAACGATGTAAAGGGGTCGAAAGAGTAATAGTCGCCGAGAATAGTTGAATAGGCAGAAGACAGAACACGCACAGGAATCGAATCGTGGACAAATTACCTGTTGGAAATGCACTGAATGAGAATAAGGTGAAGCAAATCACAGTAGGTAAGCAAAGATAGAGTCCTAGCCTCTTGGTCTACGTGGAATCCCTATACCACACACTTTCCCTGGTTTGACAAAAGCACTAGCAAAATTAAGTTTGAACGTGTGCATATCCTCAAAAAGCAATTGTAACAGTAACTCGATTTACTTGCAACATTCCACTTCTAACAAAAACTGGTAAACTGCTTGCCAGAAATCACTGACCATGGTTTCCATACCTCTTCGTTGAAATCGATGACAAATTCATGAAACTGAGTTATATGAAATTCATTGAAAGCAAGCTAGCATCAATGTAAGTGCCATACACAGGGAGTTGCTCCAGCGAAGCGAGAATACATTTGTCAAATACTTTTCCTGTCTTACACGGGTTACCAGATCGATCTTGTGCGTCATCATTCCGACAGTCTTCCACCGAAAGAAATGTCGGTTGTCTACTGCGTCGCGCAAAACTTGAAGTCGTAAACAACACAAAACTCGTGTTTTTTTTTTAAATGGATACTAAGATTTTGTGAATCCATAGGAAGATTACATTTTAAAATTTATCAAGTTGGAATTGGGGTCAAAGGGATGATTAAGGTGTTGTGTACTTGTTTGCAAACTTGCAAACTGTTTTTTTTTATTTATTTTGTTATTTATTATCATATTATACTGGTTGATAGGTATGGTATATAGTTTTGAGTTAGGTTTGATTTTCTGACCATAAAATATATATTTCTTTATCTAAAGTTTTAAAAAATAATTATTTATTTTAAATTTTAAATCTCATTTATATGATATTTTATTGGCCAAAAACTTTGAAGTCTTATTGCTGCCTTCATTTCCCCAATGTTATTGTAATAAATATTTCTTGTTTTTTTATATATATTGTCAAAAGTTGGGGGCCCATCTTGTTAAATAAATAACCCTTTCTTTTTTGTCATGATATGCATTTTTTATTTTTTGGTTGTTTTTATTTAATGGGTACCTTTTTCCTAAACACATTTAAATAAAATAAAATAATATTTTGTAGATAGGATTCAAATGGATGAAAATTGTACTTTTTCTTTCACAATTATTTGAGTGTTAAAGTTAAAATAAAATAATATAATATTTTGTACAATTCAAAGTTGATGGCATTTGTATATTTTTTTTCACAATTTTTTTTAAGGGTTAAACTTAAATATAAGTTTTATTTTTATATTACAAATTTTGAGTGTTAATCTTAAATATAAGTTTGAGCATTTTATAATGTATAATCTAAATGTTTTATGAAATTGGGTTTTTTTAGATCATTCAAAATAATGTGAAGGGATATTGGTTATTATACCTGCCGCTTGGGGTGGTATATAGTATTGGATATGCTATTGATCGTCTATTAGCTGAAGTTTGACCAAAATAATTTTGAGCATTTTTAAAGGTATAACATTACAATTTGATTTTTTATTATTATTTTAAAACATTTTTCTAAATTGCGATTTGTTGTTCAAATGCATGCGTTGCCATATAGCCTTATTTATATTGAATTTGTGTTGTAATTTTAATGATTAAATAATAATAATAATAATAATAATAATAATTGTATTTTAAAGTTATTTATTTTGTTATTTATATTGAATTTGTGATATAGTTTTAATGATTAAATAATAATAATAATAATTTTATTTTAAGTTTAGTTTTAAGTGAGACACTAAATTGTTATATTTTTTGGATTTGAAAAATGAATAATATATTCACAAATGAGAGGTGAATAAAGCAATTTTTTAATGAGTTAATTAGAAGATTATTATTTTAATTTTAATTTTTAAATTTGATAAGAATTTTTTTACTAGTTATAATTTCTCATTTGATTAATAAGAATTTTAACTTTAAAATTTCATTTGATTAATTGGAATTTTAACTTTAGAATTTTGTCCCTAAGGATTTTAGATCATCATGAGAAAATCCAAAATTAAAGTTGAACTTTGTTTCACTAGAAAAATAAATAAATTCATTGAAAATGTTAATATTCTATATTAATGTAAATAAAGGGATTTCCAAACTATATAATATTTAAATTGCATAACAAAATCATTCAACAATAAGAGAAAAAACACTTCTTTTGTTCCCAATATTATGAAAGAGAAAATTAAAACTTTAGTATCTTAAAAATGGAAGTACAAAGCTACATATACATATTAGCATACATACTAGCATACTCTCTAAGTGGGGAAAGAGAGTGTTGAATTGTTTAGGTGATTATGGTGTTTAAAGATAAGGTGTTTCTTTTGGACAATAGATGAATAATCAATAGAAGATCTATTGAGCAACTCCATTCGTTTCTTATTCATTTGTATGCAAATTGTACTTGCTTCTAGTGCCACAAAAAATATGATTTGAGCGAGTTAATCATAAATGGACGTATGGGGGGAGGAATGTTGGATTAATAGGTCGTTGAGGGTGATTTTTATGTATTGGCACATTTTCATGGGTAACTAATACAACTTAATTAGAGAATTGAAAACGTCAGGTGAGATGTGATCAAAAGGCTAGAGTGAACAAAAATCAAAGAAGATGTTACTCATTCGCACATGTGTTATAATTGATGGTCATTTTAGTTGCCCCATATTAAATGACAAAGTAACCTCTCTACAAGATTTTAACACATTCATGTTTTTTATTGAAGCTAGGAAATATTCATATTGCTATCATACAAAAAAGGTTACAACCATAGCCTCCTATGACCTGCCATAAAGGAAACCATGCCACAGAGAGCAAAACTCAAAGCCATTGTCTTTTTTTTCCAAACCAGTAATGTCACTAGCTATCATAAAAGTATCATGTACTACCTAGGTGGTAAATAGTGGAACTACAATATAACTAGAGATCTTAAAACACATTAAGCATTATAAAGTTGAACATGGAAAAAAACAAAGTTGTGTTAGCTTCACAAACCTGGTAGGGTTGATGCATGTGGCATCTCTTTTTGCTCATGGTCTTTAGGCATAAGATCCTCCTCAATGATAATTGGGTTGGAGGGTGTTCCCTTGATTTTGTAGTCCCTCCAAGATCTTCCATGCCCTCTTTGTCACTATCATGAAGATCAAAAACTATTATGTTGACACCAAACACATCTTTAAAGACTGCCTCAAAGTTCTTGTCCATGAGGTCCAATTTATGGATAATGGCTTGATTCTACCTTTCCTCCACAACTTGAGCAACAAAGGATTTGGTAAGCCAACAGAGCTCAGTCATTCTAAAAATCTTAGTATCCCAGGTACTAGAGAAGAATGGATCTATAATCCAACCCTTATAGTCCTCCTCTATTTGTTTTTTTTGAGACTTTTCTCCTCTTCTTCCTAACAGATTGTCCCATGCTTGCAATCTCCTCTTTGAATTTTGGATGAAATTTAGAATGGAAGAGCCTCTCAACTTTGATGGAATATTTTTTTGTGCTTGTGAAATATTGGTGAAGATAGTGACAATTTGGGATTTTTGGAGACATATTTCATTTTTCCTCGGGCTCCCCTCCTATTAGGTTTAGGGCCTGCTTCAAAATAAGGCTCCACCATGCATATCGACTGAAAGACGATATGATAGCCTCGAATTTGAGAGGGTTGACAATTGAGAGATTTTTTAGTTAGGGGTCAAGGGTAGAGGGGAAGAGAAGGGGTGCAAGGGAACTCAGTAACATAAAACCCCCATGATTTAGATGCTACCAAACCATTATTTTTGATGGGGAAATCAACGAAGGCTGGGTGCAAGCTAATGATGGTCTCTCATGATGCATTAGTGGCAATGCAAACATGAAAAACAACAATTTGTTAACTTGGATGGATTATTCAAGGTACTTATACAATGAATTTGAATATGGTGTAAATAGATGAAACATAGGAAATTAAATTGGCTTTCTGAATATATAAATTTGTTTTACAGAATTTGTGAATAACTATGTGCAATTTGAATATTTCTAAAAATGGTATGTTATTTTTCAAGAAAAATGTAATGTATATGTCTTTATGTAACGATGGAATTTCCTTAAAAAAATGTATAATTGTAGAAAACCCATTGTTCTAGTGCGGGGTATTTTTCAAAATTTATAATATTAATTTTATATTTTTTTTTTAATTATGAAAGTCTATGTAACATCTATGTTTTCAAACCCTAAACTAGCAATGTATATTGTGAATGTGATGTATGGCCATGGGCCAAGCAATGTAATATGTAAATGATGGAAATCAAATATAATAAATAAAATGCATCGCCAATTGCAAATGGACACAAACAAAGATTTGGGGGCTTCGTTTCCACAAGAGAGGGAAGGGGTCCAAGGGGGAGATTTTACCCATGTCTATTAAACCCAAACCATTTCTTTCTAAATTATCTTTACTATGAACCTTCCATTTTTTGATTGAGTGTTCCCAAAGCCAATCATTGAATTCATGTAAGAGGGTGGGTGTGAGAAGTCGCATCCCATAGTTATTGAAAGCACGAGGGATGAGTACAATCAGCTTGGGGAAGAGTGCAAGTCAAGCAAGCAAGAGAAAAAGAGGAAATTTGTATGGGTAGAGGAGCAGAATAAGTCATTCATGTTTTTTGCATGGAGAGCAGTTTTTACATGGATATTTATGGACAACAAGATATTTTGGAGTGCTAAAGCTTGAAGTTAGCCATAGTGAGCATGTTTGGTAGCTGTTTGGAGTTGCAATTTCATGAGAAGAGAGGTTGTGGGCCTGTAAGCAACATTTTTTTCGAAAGTTGTCAAGAGAAGCAAGCGTTTTGTTGTTGTGTGAATTCTTGTTGCAGTTGTAGAAATCCTGAGGTCCCAATAGAGAGATTTACTATCCAACCTATGTTGGAAGCCCTGGAGGGGAGTGGGAAGGCCTGAGGGACTATGAGCAGTGAAGGGGGATCCCATCCTTTGGGTTGTGGGGAAGAAAGCTGGTGGACTGGAATTAACTATGAGGAATTGATTGTTGAAAGGGAGACATTAGTCATCCTTAGGGACCACTATCTCTTGTTGATTCATAACCCAATCTTGGGGGTGACTTGTTGTTGAGAAATAGAATAACAAGTCTACAGTTGAGAGGAATGTCCATCATTTTCAGTGGATTGCATATTTCACAAGATAAGTGTTCTTATATGTTGTGTTTATTTATGTTAAATATTGATATAGTTTTTATGCATTTTACTATGAATTATTTGGTTAATGCTACTTGTTGTGAGTAGAATGATGCATAAGAATTTCCATTTATGTGGTTGAATGTTTCTATATGTGCTTAGGTGCTTAGTTATTGTTGTGCATGGTTAAAGTAGTTGCATTTGCATTTTTAATTAGTATGGACAGTGGCATGAGTATGAATGTCATGTTGTGTATTTTTTTCGCATTTAGATTTGGTATCAGAAATTTTTATTGAGTTGTTTAGTAATGGAGTGACCCAGTTTGGGGATGGGTACATTACAGATTGGTATCAAAGCTTAATTTCAACATTGGACTTGTATGGGCCAAGAACCGATGAGAATTTGGGTAAAATTCGCTATTATGGATTTCGATCTGTGACCGAATTGAGGGAAAACGGTAAAAAAACAGAGTGAAATCTCCAAATTCATGAGCAAATTTGAGTTTTAAATGCCCCATAACTATCTAAGAGGTTTAATGGTGTCAATTGACAGGATTGCAGACTTAGATTTGAACTGAAAGGTCGAAATTCATGTTCTAATGGAGGTCGAAGGAGCCGAGAGAGTTTGATGAGACGACGGTCGAGATCACACTTGATTTTGTGATCAATGGCCTATATTCATCGTGATTTTATTAAAAACTTATGAGTTTTATGGAGTTTTTCAAAAACAAGAGAACCGACACCCAAGATTCATTTTCGCAGGTTGGCGAAGTTAAAGAATCGATGGTCGAGATTCATCGGTAGAGTTGGTCAAATTTTGGCGAGTCAATGGTCAAGATCCTTTTGAATGGGAGATCGACGACCTGGATTCATTTAGGATTTGGTCGAAAATTTTTAAGTGTTGGAGTTCGACAAGAGGGCTCATCAATGGATGACGACCGAATCAATAAGATTTGAGAAGAGTTTTTAGTTTTCCAATGGAAATCGCTAATGGTCGATGATCAGATCAGCGAGTTTGGTGAAGGGTTTTGGGTTCGGAAAAAAAAATCACCAATGGTCGATGATGAGGGGTTGGTAGAATTTAGTGAAAGGTTTCATACGACTAAAGGAAATCGTCGATGGCCGATGATTGAGAGTCGAAAGATTTAGTGAGGTGTTCAATTCGTCCAAGAGAAGTTTTGACCATCAATGAAATGAAAGATGAGGATGACATATCTTTCCACGTCAACATCCACGTGTCATGCCACATCATCATCCATGTGTCATGCCACATCATCCAAAGTACTATGTCATCCAACTCAAGGAGACTAGTTTGAGTTTGACACTTAGTTCCAATCACTTTATTTAAACATGAGACAAGAAAAACATGATGGAGCTTAGAATGACTTGGCATAGCTATCTGGTAGGCCACAGGCCCCACTCACTTGAGAATTGTATAAGGATGATAAAATTTGGGAGAAAATTTCTGACAATGTTCAACTTTGAGTGAAGTCTGCTTATAAGGTTGTAGACAAAGAAACACTTGGTCCCCTTCAACAAATTGATGTTCATAATGACCATGATCTACTTGTTGCTTAATGCGATTCTGAGTCATGACCAAATTTTATTTGAGGGTATGGAGAATGGTTGCTTGGATGGTAAGATTGTTGTAAACCTCCTAAACCTTGGAGACACCTGGCATGTATAAGAGAACTGACAATGGATTTTTCTCGTAGACTGCTTCAAAAGGAGTCATGCGAGTAGCAGTATGGTAAGAAGTGGTGTACCACATTCAGTTAGGGGTAAACACTGAGCCCATTGATTTTGTCTGTCAGATGCAAAACACCACAAATATGTTTCCAAACACTTGTTGACAACTTTAGTTTGGCCATCAGTCTAGATATGATAGGTGGTGTTGAGATGCAATTGGGATCCCTGGAGCCTGAACAATTCTTGCAAAAAATTGCTTGTGAAAGTTGGATGTTGATAAGAGACAATAGAATGAGGCATGCCATGAAGTTTGAATATATTATCCATAAAAATTTGAACCACTGTGGATGCAATGAACGGGTGTTGAAGAGCACATAAATTAGCATATTTGGAAAGATGATCTACTACCACCATGATGACTGACTTATTTCCCGATTTAGGTAGGCCAACAATGAAATCCATAGAAATATACCTCCAAATAGTAGGGGGAATCAAAAGCAGTTGGAGTGTTCCTGGAACTTTCATTGTTTCTCCCTGATTGTGTTGACAAGTATCACATTCATCCACAAAGGTGTGGATGTCCTGTTTCATACCATACGAGAAAAGAAGAACATTTGACCCATTCATAGGTTTTGGTAAACCCTAAATGTCGATTTGTGGGTGAAGCATGAAGATCAAAATGCATTATGGATTTAAGTTGCGATTGTTTTCTTAAATATAAATGACTTTTGTAGTGAAGCTCTTCATTGTGCCAAGAGTACCCCGGAGAAGACTGAGAATGGTGTTGCAACTATTGGATCAGGAGAGAAAGTTTGCGGGTTGTAGCCATTCCTGGCAAACAACTTAGAGCCAATCTGGTATAATGAAGCAGAGGGAAAAGAGGGACCCTTCTTCTTCATAATTCCTAGAAAGAGCGCCAACAACCACATTTTCTTTTCCCTTCTTGTAAATGATCTAATAATCATATCCAAATAGCTTGGTCACGCATTTTTGTTGCTCTGGGGATGAAATTTTTTGTTCTAAAAAATACATAAGGCTCTCGTGATCATTTTTAATTTGGAAGCGTTGCCCCAATAGATAAGGATGACATAGATCCACAACATGTAGAATAGCCAACATTTCCTTTTCATAGATTTATGGGCCAAAATTTCTCTCTAAAAGTCCTTTGCTAGTGAAATCCAAAGGCCTACCATCTTGCATGAGGACTGCCCCAATTTCTTTCCCCAAAGCATCACATTCCAGGACAAAAGTCTTGGTGAGGTCAAGAGGTGTCAGGATAGGAGTCGTGCACATAGCCTCTTTCAAGGCATGGAAGGATTGATCAACAACTGGAGTCCAACTGAAAGCATTCTTTATAAGGAGAGCAATGAGAGGTGCTGTAATTTTTCCATAATTTTGAACAAACTTGTGATAATAGCATGTTAAACCTAGAAAACCATGTAGGCTCTTAAGAGTTTTAGGGTGAGACCAATCCTTCATAGTTTCAATTTTCTTAGGATCCACATGTACGTCGTCCTTGCTAACAATATGACCCAAGTACTCTACTTTTGAGGCTCCAAAGGAACATTTAGATTGTTTGAGGAAAAGTTTATGCTGAGAAAGTAGATGGAGAACTTGATCCACATGGGAAAGATGGGATTTCCAAGTTTTACCATAGATGAGAATATCATCAAAGAAAACTAAGACAAAATGAAGGAGGAAAGGATGGAAGAAATTATTCATGAAACTTTGGAAAGTGGAGGGCGCATTACACAAGCCAAAGGGCATGACCAAGAACTCATAGTGACCCTCATGAGCTCTAAATGCAGTCTTGGGAATGTCTTCCTCTTTCATACATATATGGTGGTAGCTAGAACGGGGATCAAGTTTAGTAAAGTAATGAGCACCACTCAATTCATCCAATGGGTCATCAATGACAAGAATGAGAAATTTGTCTTTGATGGTGAATTTGTTGAGGGCGCGAAAATATGGACACATGTGCCAAGTGCCTTCTTTCTTGAGTACCATGACCAAAGGAGAAGAATAGGAGCTGGTACTGGGACGAATAACACCCACTTCGAGCAATTCTTGAATAATTTTCTCAATTTCATTCTTCTAGGGAAAGGGATGACGATAAGGGCGAACATTGGGAGGAAGGATGCTTGGGACCAGAAGAATGGAATGATCTTGAACACCTTAGGAAGGAGGAAGTCCATGGGGAGTGGTAAAAACGACTTGGTGTTGGGAGAGGATAGATTGGAGGGCAAGATGCACAAAGGGTGTCTCAACTGTTTGAATAGAATGGAGTTGGGAAATAATGCTCAAATGACTTGTTTTCAAGAGCTTTTCCATTCAATGGGAACTGATGATCTCAGGGGAATCTATTGTGATGCCTTGGAACTTAAACTATTGTCCTTCCTTTTGGAATTGTATGTTTAATTCCATAAAATACACGAGGATGGGGCCCATAGTGCGTAACCATTCAACACCAAGTGCAATGTCACAACTTCCCATGTCGACAACAAACATATGAGATTTCAGGTGGTACTGAAAAATTTGTAGGAACACATTTTTACAATGCCCACCACATTTCATGGAACCACCACTGGCAATCATGATTTGAAAATTGTTGACAACACAGATATAGCAATTGATTTCCTGGGTAATGCAACGATGAATAAAATTATGGGTGTTGTCACTGTCAACACAGATTATGTTTTTCTTATGCTTAATGTAGCTAATGAGCTTGAGGGTTTGGGGAGCAAAGAAGCCAGTGAGTGTGTGCAGGGAAATCAATGGTTCAACTTATGGTGGATTAGCGGGAGGAGTAGTATCATCTATTGGGGGTAGCTCTTCCATGGGGGAAGCTTCAACCTCCTCGTCAACATCCTCAGAAATGGCCTTACAAAGATTTTGTTCCTTACACTTGTGCCCAAGAAAATATTTTTCATCACAATTATAGAAAAGACCCTTGAGTTGGCGTTCAACCGTTTCTTCCCAAGTCAATTTCTAGATCTTGAGAAGGATGGCCTGAGGGGAAATATTGGTAGGTCAAGGGCGGGGAAGAAAAGAGGGTTTTCGATTTTGGGAAAAGACAACATGTTGTGCTTCTTTGGCGGGTTTAGTAGCTTCCAACCAAGTATAGGGGTGAGCCACGAGGACATGGGCTTAGTTTTCATCCTTTAGGTCATTGATAAAACATTCCCTGAAGAAGGCATCTGTCATGTCGTACGCTCTGAATGCCAATTTCTCAAAGGAAGTTATAAAGTATTCCACTATTCCATAACATTTCAACTTGGTCAAAAGGCCTAAATAGTGGGCGTCGGTGTCAAATCTTTCATAAAGCTCTGCAACAAACTGGGTCCAAACAACATACCCCTGACATGCATTTTTACGCCATTGCCACCATTACCAATGTTCAAAATCTAGATAGAGAACAACACAACGAAGTTTGACCAACTCATTAGTAATGCCATGCAAAGAAAAATAATGCTCCATTTAGGTGACTCGGCCCGTGGGATCAGAGCCATCAAATTTATTGACCTCAACTCGGGGAAGACGAGGTTCACAATGAAAGGGGTTGGAATGAAAGGCCATAGTATGGGAGGAGTCAACACCATCTACTTGGGAGGGTTGTTCAGGGAAGGGGGGTCCCGGGATCAGTTCAACAACTGGTTGAGAGTGGCATTGAGGGTGTCAAATTTTCCCTCTAATGTGTCAAATTTGGAAAATTGGGTTCAAACTTGGTCCTCGAAATGACCAAACTTGACCATGTTCTATTTGATTTCAACTTGTAGTTCTTGGGTGCGAGTGGTGGCCATTTGGAAAGGTGGGGTTCTTGGGATGGGGAGTGGGTCCACTGAAAAAAGGTGGATAGGTGATATATATCACTGCAATTAGGGTGACAAGGGAAAACAAATGGGATATGT
>ML779702.1:1012962-1048689 GCA_009831015.1 Picea engelmannii | reverse complement strand
TCTTGAGCACAAACATACCATTCACCTGGTAGCATCAACATAGTTGTATAGACTATCTCATGACTAGATCATGAGTACCATCATCACCATCAATATCATCAGCTGCATCATTTCTCGAAACCATACTCCATCTGAGTAATTAGACATGATGTTGGATAAGTCACTTACTCCACAGAGTGACACAAGAGCCATTCTTCTAATCCGAGCATATGTCCTAGAAGAATAAATGTCCTGAACCATTTTTCGTATGGGAAATCTTTGTCCATTGATCATCCATTTAGCTGATAATCATTTTCAACACTGTTGATAGTCTTCAAGGAAATCGGAACAATATGATTCAATAGAACACAACTGTGTCTATCCATAGTAGTACACAACTACAATCCAGTGGTACACTACCACACCAAGTAGCACACAGGTACTTGATCAGTGACGTATAGTCACAAACAGTGGAACACAACCACCACAGTAGTATACATCTACTATCTAGAGACATACGGTCTTCATAACAATCATCTGATATCAACCTACACAGAAACAATGTTATGATATAAACTGAATCATCTGGGCCATTCTTCCACTCACATCTGTGAGATCTGGAAGAGAATCTGCCCTCAGAAGGTCAAACATCAATGATGGGCTATCTGGACTATTCTTCTCAAGCAAGGAAGAATAATTGTCCTGATTTCTGAGCCTGGACCATTCCCCACCTTGGGCCATTCCTTCGGCACTATACAAAGTGCAACCTAGAGAGAATGAGTCTGCCCTAGAGAATGACTGTCCCTGATTGCTAAACCTGGACCATTCCCCACCCTGGGCCATTCCTCTGGCACTAAACAAAGTGCAACTTGGAGAGAATGAATCTTCCCTAAGGAATGACTGTCCGGACCATTTCCTAAGGAAATGATTGTCCTGCACCAACCTCCAAAATGGACCATTCTTCGAAACTGCTCACAATTGTGAGCTTCGAAGGAATGACTGTCCGGCGAGGCAGACCAGTCTTCTTGATTAACCATCAAGAAGAGAGATTGTCCTAGACCATTCCCCATGTTAACCACAATGGGAAATCACTGTCTATGGTACATCAGAAATCCATCGAACCATTGTCATTATAAAAATGACTGTTCGATCTGGACCATTTTCCGGACTGGAAAATGCCTGTCCGTCAGAAATCTCAAACCACTTTCTGAACTAAAAAGGAACCCTAGACCATTTTTCAAACTGAAAAATGACTGTCCATAAATCAATAACACATCAATGCTCCCTCCCAGCTCGGGAGTCATCTCTTCCTTTTTCAATAGGGAAGTCGTCTCCACGAGCTCCAGCTTGAGTACGCAGACTCTTTCATCTTGGATAGAGGCTTTACCAAAATGTCTACTTATCTGCTCATCTGTGGAGATATATATATATTGGAGAACCACTTCTCTTTTTTGGACTTCATCATGGAGAATGTAATGCTTGATCTCAAAGTACTTTGGTCTTTCTGGAACAATGGTTTTCTCTGAAGTCTTCATATAGCTTTGATCAATATAGTGTGTCATTATTGGATTCATCTTTTGTTCCCCATTATCTCATGCGAGGCTCACACTGGAACATATCCATGTGGCACTTCTTCTGTCATCATGAGATCTTTGTCATGGATTGGCAATCCATCAACCTGATCTTCTGAGTAATCATTCTGATACAATATCTCTGTTATAGAAATTCTTCACCACGCTTCTATTGTGCATTGGAGGTTCTCCACCAACTTGTCTTCTTCCATCTGCATACAAGGGTCTCTTTCTGGTATACCTCAAAGCGTTGAGGTTGCTCTACATACGCTCTTTGTTCAATTATTTTGGAGAACAGTCTTTGCATTCATCTGATGTCAATTCCAACCTATGGATATTGTGGACGATATAATGGCTCATGTAGAGATATATCTGGTTTACTGGAATAAGTAATCATCATAGTCTTCTCCCTCCATCTGGGATAACCTCTAGTTTTGGATCTTGCAATGCTTACATTCATAAGTCTTTCATACACTTTTCTTCATCACAACTTTAAGTACCTCTACTTGATTGCTATTAGTGAGTTCATATCAGGCTGGTAATCTTGTGATTCTCGATACAATCACTGGTTGTTCTGGATTTTCTTTCTTTCTTGGAATCTTCATGTTCTTCCTCATGTTTCTCTTTAGATCTTGGGTCCATGGAGTTTTCTATAGATTCCATGCTCTGAAGATTCTAGCTTCTTCCTTTCATAGTAGGATCATGGATGTGGATGGATAACCAGGGATGCTTTAAGGCTTCTTTTCGAAGTAGACTTCTAAACACTTATTGCTTTTCATGGTGCTACCATGGATATATACTTTATCGCCTTTAATGGATCATAGGATTAGGTCCATCCTAATCCTTGCATGCTCTTCTTTTGGTAATATATAATTGACTCCCTCCATCTAGGAGAGTCCACACTTCCGTCTGCATCCTTATTGCCTTCTGCAAAGTGTTACAAATCTTTTTCCAATTTCCTCTTGACTGTTGACTTCTTTCTGTCCTTACTTCTTCTAGGTTTCTTTCTGATTTTGGCTTATCTTGTAGCTTGTCTTATAGTCATAGTGATAGCACTCCTTATCTTGTTGTTCTTCCATAAGCATAGTTTCTCTTTGAACATATTATCTTCTAAAAAATAAATATGCAAGATATGTACCGAAAACATGGTATGTACAAGAACTATGAAGAGTATTGTTACCTTGTCTTAGAAGAAGAAGTTTGTTTTGTCCTGCTTGGTTTTCTTTGAGGGTTCCCTTTCTTCGACAATTGATGCTTCATGTGTTTCCTTCCTTTTCTTTCACTTGGGACAATGATTATAGTAGTGACCATACTTTTGACAATTGAAGCATTGTATCCTTGACAAATCTTTCTCTTGATTTGTTTTCTTCCTGGAGCCAAACTTCTTTTTGTTCTTGAAATCCTTGAACCTTGCTGTGAAGACTTTATCATCATACTTCTTTTGGGGTTTCTCTTTTTCACTGATCCTTGATTCTTCTTGAGCACAACAAGTCCAAAGTTCTTCAAATGTAGGATACTCCTTCCTTGTGTTCATGCTTGCGGAAAATACATCCCACATATTGGGAAGACCATTGAGTACTATGTTTACCAATTCCTTCTCTGAAATGATCTCTTCAATAGTTTGTAGTTGATCTCTTAATTGAGAGATTTTCACAAAGCATGATGTTATGCTATCATCATCATTCATCTTCATGTCACAGAGCTCATTCTTCAGACTCATTACTTGTCCAATGTTTCTGACTGAGAAGAGGTTTGTTAGGGCATCATACATCTTCTTCGATGAGTCAAGATGAGAGATGTAGGGTATCAAGTGGTGTTTTATAGTTTTATAGAGTCCACTATGATACTCATGGCATTGATATCACCATCTTTGAACTTCTCCATAACTGCAACGTTCTACGGTTCCTTCTCTTTTCCTTCTTCAAACTCTAGTTCCACGATCTTTCCTTTCACGATATCCAACACTTTATTCTTGGCAAGGATGACGTCAATCCTTGTCTTCCACGCTCTGAAGTTAGAAGCTCCATCTAACTTGTTTTCTGACTTCATAGAGTGAGTCATGGCTTCTTTGACTTGGTCAACCCTAGATTTGACCAAAAACTCAAACTTGATGTCTTGGCTTGTTGAGAGTACCAGGAGATGCGCTAGGCTAGGGCGCACTGGTCTATCTGGAAATTAGGTCAATTCCTTCACTTAAGGTGCCTCAACGAGAGGGTTAGGGTTTTTGCAACTACACCTGCTAGTAACTCTAGCGGCAGTGCTTTGGTGACTGCTCCTATTGGAAACCCTAGCGGCAGTTCTTCAACGAGCTTAATATCCTTATGGCTATGCTCCCTTCCAGTGGTTAGACTGAATGAAGGAGGTGTGGGCCCATAACCTGTTAGAATATGATGGATGTGCTCGTTTTACCATAGACAATATCACTATTTTCACCCAACCATAGGTTGAAGCCACCCTCCGAGCACCTTAACCTTGACAGAGAATCACTCCGAAAGCAAAACCTAGTCTAGATAGCCAAACAAAGGGTAGCGCACCTTTCTCCAAGGATAGCGCACCAAACAAGAGTTGATCGGATAGTCCAAACCATAACCAAGAGATATTCCAAGACAAAACGTAATCTGCTAGCTGCAACAGCTGCAACAGCAGCTTCTCCTCCAAACTTGCACACAAACTGGCTAACTGCAGTACGCACAAGTGAGCTCTGCAGTTCTGAGAATGCCTGCCAGAATGAAGATTGGCCTCCTGTATTTATACTAATTCTTGCTAACTTCCTGGGCCGACTTCTCATTCTAGGTGCCTATTTACTTAGTATATAATATTTCTTCTGGCCGACTTCTCATTCTAGGTGCCTATTTACTTAGTATATAATATTTCTTCTGGCCGACTTTTTCTCTTGGAGGCTAATAACCTAATACAAATTATCCTCTTGAGCCGACTTGTCTTCTAGGGTTATTAGCCAACTTATTAGGGTTTCTTCTTGCTTCTCGAAATATTCTATTCTCGTTGGGTTTACACGTGGAGGTAAATACCTCCCGCAGCTACCATAATATCAACACCCCACATGGGGGTTTTCCATGGCATTGCCTAAATTTCTAAGTTGAGTGATTGTTGGTCATTGTGTTTATTCCGCTGCTAAAGTCCTTAGCAATGTGTATTTTTGCTTATGGTATTTTCTGAATGTGGGTTTATACATATCAAGGTTCATTTAAGACAATTATCTCTAGGTTGCTAAGTGTATGACAGAACTTAGCACTTGTTGATTTTGTCATTTAAATTTCTACAATAATGGGGTGTATATATTCAATTTCTTTTATTAGCATGTAAACTATGATGGATATTCCACTAGAATAATTCTTCACAATAGATCTTACAATATTCTACAATCTCTTATTATGTTGTATTTTACATTAGATTTCATATTTAATATTACTATCTTAGTGCACAAAATACTAAAATAAACTCAAATTGGAATGAAAGAAGCTAAACAAATCACACACCATCCACACAATGAACACAAGATGTACCCTAGGAAAAACCAATACAGGAAAAACCCAAAAGAATGTGAGGCCTATGCCTTGCTCTTTTCTTCTCAATTATGAAATGAAAATACAAAGAAAGTGTACTCACTATGGAGTTTCCATGGACATTGTGGCCAGTATTGTTGCTACATGATCTTCCATTTCCTCTATTCTGCTCCATAATCCCACTCCTAGATGTTCTACTCAACTATGGAACAATAAACAATACAATAAGAATGGAACCCCTTCCTTTTCTAGCAGCCCATTATTTAACATGGCTTGATAGTCGTCTAAGGTTAGGGTTAGGGTTTTTGCATGCCTCAACTCTCAATCAGGATTAGGTTTTTAGACCCTCTAAAATCTTCTTAAAAGTCCACACCTGACTAGCTCCACAAGTGTGAGTAATGGAAGTTGACATGGGATCTACTTGGTATCATGGTAGTCAATAAGATAGGCCAACTTGTAGGAAGCATAACTTCCTCATATGAACTCCGATTTGAGGTGATCTTTGCACCATTGGAAAGCTCTCATTGTGTAGAACAACATCAAAAGGTTGAAAACTTTGTATGCAAAGTTTTGACCCCAAAAACGAAAATTTAAGGCCTTAAACAGGCTCCAGAAGTTTCTAGAACCAAATCACCAAAGTGGGACTTACCCCTAAAATGGGCCCCACAAGCCAATAGCTCCAGTTTTTCCACCTAGAAAGTACCAAAATAGATGACAATTTACATAATGATTCATTTCGGATCATACCTCACCATTTAGGGAGGATTTTGTCCCCAAAAGCTTTTACTAAAAGAAGTGAGGAAATTTTTCCTCTACCTTCTCCCTAGAGTAACCTTTAGCCTTGCCTGGAAGTTGTTCTTTCAACCCAACCTGCTAGAGTCCATGTTTCCTGAGACGAACAAAGTTCGCTCACACAAGAATTATCCAAAATACTTGGAATATAACACAATAATCCATGTAGGAATAATGTATAAATGTATAAAATATGAATAGATAAGATGAGATGATTACAATGAGAATGAGGACTCGTTTATATACCCACACAGGGGTGTCCTTAACCAATAGTCATGTCCTTTCATTATTAATAATTATTATTTATTAATTATCATTTAAGTATTATGTTTTTAATATCTATTTTCTATGTATATTTATGTTCATAACATTGCTTTCCCCTTAAAAATGCTTTGTCCTCAAAGCATACTTTATGGAAGACTTATCTCTTTCTATAGCTTGTAATTATTGTCTCATGATTCTTCATTCTTGAGTTAGTAATCGTTGAGGACCTGAGATGATAGGATCTTCTAATCGTTGAGCAGAAATGTCGAATTGTAAAGGACTCTGCCCATCCTAATTCGATTTTCTACGGATTTGAGTTTTTATAGGGTTCTTGGAAAGAACTTGATACATTTCTATTCCCCTGATAGCTTCTATTTTGACTCGCACTTGTAGAGGAAGTAATATTATTTGACATAGCGGTTATTTGTTTCTATGGATACATTGATTAGCTGAAGTATCGACTTTTGTGATTAGGATGTCGATAAGGCATCCTCGCAACTTGATCTTTACTTCGTATACTTGTAGCTTTTTCTTGATCAGCTTTTGGAATTGAGTTTTCTTCATACCCCTGGATTGTTTCTACTTTGACATTTCAAGACCTCTTTACATCAGCTGGATTCGTATCATCTAAAGACTTCTCTAACTCCATAGGTTCAATCATTGTCTCTTTATCGACTATTGATGTTTTGCGATCTAGCTCTTCTTGTAAAGACTTCTTATCATGATTAAGTCTTTTAGTTTGTTATAGTAAATTCTGATCAAGGTTCCTTAGGCAGGAGCTTTCTTCCTCTTCTTCGGTTAATTTTTCTTTGAGACCTTGATTTTCTTGTTCCAACTTTTGAAAACATCACTTCTTCTCCTTGGACTTCATGATTTTTGCAAGTAGTTTCTGATTATGATTTCTTAGGCAGAAAATCTCTTCGTCTTTTTCAATGATGATTTTGTCACATTCTTTCTGTCAATCTTGCAACTTTTGTATTGACTTCTGGTTATCTTGAAGGATCACTTATGATATGTCCTTTAGGTCTTCTGATGATGGAGCTTTTGAAGTTGACTTCATTGTAACACCCTGTAATGTGATTTTCTTCTTCTTATAAGAAAATGTAAAAAACTTTCTCCTTGTGTTGAAAATAAAAGTACCCAATGTATCTACCCAAGTTGACCCTAGAATTATATCAACATTGTCTTCATAGATTGATACGACATTGAATTGAGATATGAATTTGTAATCACCAATAGATAGTTGTAGGTTCATAATGTCATATTTCTCTTTGGAAAGACACATGTCATTTTCAATTATATTTGGCTCTAGAACCATTAATTGGTTTGTCAGGTCAACATTAATGTGACTTTTCCTAACGGTCGGGAAAATAGCGATGTTGATATTCTTTCCTTGAATAATCCCATTAACTTTTAATAAGGGATCCACATATTTTTTATATGTATGAGGGAATCTTCCTTGTTTTTTACCATGAAACTCCATTTATATAATTATAGGTTGAACCTTGATTATTCTTCTACTTTATATCTCTTCTTAAAACCTTACTTTTCCTTAATAATATATCTATATATAAATGAATTTTAAATGTTTCTTCAATCCTTTTTAGAAAAATTCTTTTTTATAGCTTCACTTCACTTAACTTTTAGGGAAATCACCTTTATATTAAGGTCTTTAATGGCTTCTTGGCTTCTTGGAAATATAAAATTTCTTTAATAATCCCCTTTTTCTTTTTATAAATGAATGCACTTGGAATATATATATATATATATATATTTCTCTTAAATAACCATATTATAATCCTTTATCTCTAACTTTTTCTATAGTTTGATCTCACTTTTTAGACGAACAAAGTTCGCTAACACAAGAATTATCCAAAATACTTGGAATATAACACAACAATCCATGTAGGAATAATGTATAAATGTATAAAATATGAATAGATAAGATGAGATGATTACAATGAGAATGAGGGCTCGTTTATATACCCACGCAGGGGTGCCCTTAACCAATAGTCATGTCCTTTGAGACATGTCCTTTTATTATTAATAATTATTATTTATTAATTATCATTTAATTATTATGTTATTAATATCTATTTTATATGTATATTTATGTTCATAATATTTCCCCCATCCAGTTGTTTTGGACTTCTTATGAAAAATTGTATTATTTGGTAACTTTGTCTGATCTTATGGTGCTAAGTCCTTTATGGTAGGTAAGACTTGCTCATCAGTTTCATGGTCCAACATGGAAGGTTCATATAGTTTCAAAATTTCCATATTCACTACTAAGTAAATGCACATATATGAGGGTAGATGAATTCCATAGACATTATTGCTCACCTTCTCCAACGCTTCAAAAGGACCATACCATATAGTCTTGATCTTCTTACTAGGACCGTGCAGCCTTTCTTTGTTTAAATGCAACCAAATTTTGTCTCCCACCTTGAATGTCTTCTCAATTCTATGTTGATCATGCCAAGCCCCGTACTTTTCTATGACTTCCTCAATGTCTACTGTACTTGCAAATGGATCTCCCTGATCTTATTAATGAATTTTTCAGCCTTCAATACTTCTCCTACAATGTCTTCCCTCACTCTTGTTTGCGATCCATATATAACATTTAAGGGAAAAGGTGGAAAATATCCAAAGCAAGTTTTAAAATAGGACTTACTGGTAGAAGTTTGCACTGCTCTATTATAAGAGTGCTAAATATAAATAAAATTTCCATCTTGGGTCCTTGGATGCTTCTAAGTTCTAATTGTAACACCTCAAAAGTTGGACCAATGTCCTATTCACTACTTATGTCTGCCCATCTGTCTATGGATGGAAAGTTGTTGATCTCTTCAACTTGGTGTCCATCTTCTCTCTAAGTGTAGTCCAAAAGGCACTAAGAAATATGGTATCACTATCTAAGATGATGCTCCTTGGCATCCCAAAGTGCACCCAAACATTTTCAAAGAAGATGTTTGTTGCGTCTTGTCCCTTGATGATCTTTACAAGGCATGAGAATGCACATCTTACTAAACTTTCAACTACCACAAATAGATAATCATGTCCCTTCTTTGTTCTTGGCAAACCACCTACAAAATCCATGGAGATGCTCTCCCATGGTATAGTAGGTGTAGGTAAGGGATGGTATAAACCTTGCTTCCTATTATTGAGTCTATTAGTACAACAAAGTATGAATCCTCTAATAAACTGAGCTACATTTTCTTGCATTCTATGCCAACACACATACCTCTGTAGGTTGGAAATTGTCCTCCCAACACCAAAATTCCCTACAACTTTGCAAGTCCGAGCCTTTCTGATAAGCTAGAATCTCTCCTTTTGAAATATAGAGCTTGTCTAGCTTGTAGAGCAACCCATCCTAAAGATTATAAGATGATAGTCAGCCTTACTATCACCTTCTTCTACACAAATATACACAAATATGGCCTTGTAGATATTGAAACACCTTTTAAAAGTCCTCATTTTCTGTGTATGCTACTATGCATCATGGGTGAAAGGCTCTGTGTGCATAAGAATTCCCAAAGCTGTGATCTTGGATGTGGGTGGCCTCAAAGGCATCCCTGCCAACGTATTAATGTTGTCCTTCTTATATTGATGATTATATGAGATTGTTGTAAAAACCCCATCCACTTGTAGTGTTTGTTTTGCTAAAGCTTACTTTGGACCTACAAATTCTACAATGATTGGTGATCAATGTGGATGATGGTTTCCTTGCCCATCAGATAGTGCTTCCATTACATTAGTAATATTTGGCCACTTGAGGATGGCCTCCATCTTTGCAGTATGTATCTTGAGTTCTTCTCCACCAATCACATACCACAAATACACCAATAGCTACTAAGCAAATTCTCATTTCTTAAAGTTTGTCAGTAGCTAATGTTTTTTCAGGGTCTCTAACACCTACATGAGATGTGAGATATGTTCTTCCAAAATAGATCTATGAACCAATATATCATCTAAGAACACTATCACGATGAATCTAGAAAGGGATGCAATACATCATTCATCAAATGCATAAATCTAGTTGGTGCATTACATAAACCAAAATGAATTACTAGTCATTCATATAGGCCTTTCCTTCTCTTGAAGGAAATCTTCTAAGTGTCTTCTTCTTTAACTCATACATGGTGGTATCCTAATCTGAGATCCAACTTGGTGAAGTACTTGGCATTCTACAACCAATCACATAAATCATCGATCCCTAGAAAAGGGTATCAATTCTTGACCATGATCTTACTTACAGCTCTATAGTCAATACACATTCTCCAAGTCCCATCCTTCTTGGGGTACTATGATGATAGTTGACCCAAAAGGTGAGGCACTTATTGAAATTACTCCTTGCTCCTATAGCTATTGCAATTGTTTCTTCACTTCATCTATTTCTAGGATAGACTATCTGTACAACCCAATGTCTAGCAATGGGGTGTCAAACAACAACTGCATCTCATGCTCCACTTCCCTCTAACTTGGTAACCCTTTAGGATCCTAGAACACTCCTTTGTACATCTACAAAAGCTTCTCCAACTAATGTTTCTGCTCTTTAGTACATCCCTCTAGAGATGCCTTTACTTTTACCAATTCATCTCCTGGTAGATTCTCTCTTAAGAAGAGTAATACAAACTTCCTACTAGAACTAGTCAATTTATTTTCTTAGTTAGCACTTACCAAAGAGATCTTGGATTGAAATTTGTGTGCAATGAAGATGAAGATTTTCCATCCTTGATCAAGTGATACTAGTTTTCTCTCCTCATGAAGATTGCATCTCTCAAGTACATGTAGGGGATTCAAAAAACTACACCACACACATTAAGTGGTACTGCGTGTACTCCACTTCATCAATATAGTTTGCACTTATAGAAAATTTGATATGACACTACTTAGTGACCCGAAGCTCTACATTCTTATTTTCCCATCCCAATGGATATGGGTGAGGATGGTCATGAACTTCCAATCCAAGCTTCCTACCCAAATCTTATGAGATGAGGTTGGCCTCTAAACCGGAATCAAATAGAGCACCCACCTTTGTCTTCTTGACCTGGATCTTAATATAGAAGAGTTTAGTCATATCCTTCTCTTCCTTGGGATGGAGGGTACTCAAATTCACCTCCTTCTGCAATGTAGTACAAACAATCTTTTCATCCACATCTAAGTTGCTCTCTACATAGTTACCCGAATCCATGGCTAGCATGTTCTTGGTCTTGGCATCCTTCTTGCAATTCTTTGGATTCAACTCTAGATGTAGCTTCCAACATTTATATTCATTGTGACCATTGATATTACAATGGTTACAGTGGTTGTTTGGATCCTTTCATTTTTGTGATGTGGCTATTTTGTTTTTATCCTTTCCTTTCCACTTCTTCTTTCCCTCCTCCAAAGTATCTTGGTGGTCTTTCTTCTTGGAATCACTTGGTTGTCCTTTCTTCTTGTCCATAATGTGATTGCACACAAGCCTCATCAATTGTCCTAGGTTTAAATAGCATCACTTGCCTCCTTAAATGATTGTGGAGATCTCCCAGATACTAGAGGAGAACATCCGAATTCTTGGGAGATATACCCAACATAATTGCCTTTTTTTTAACTCAATGGTGTACTCTTGCACACTCCGCCCTTGCTTCTACGAGAAGTAATGCCAATAGATCCACTAGTCCTCTTCATTCCCAATAGGATAGAACTGAAGCTTGATGAGGGTTTTAAACACCTTCCACTTAGTTACTGGGGGATCACCCTCTAGTCTAACCCTCTCCATGTGACTTTCCCTACAAGTTTGGACATGGCCCTCTAACCTCATTCATACAAATGAAATCTTCTTCTCTTCTCCTATGTTATGAACACTAAAATAAACTTCTAGTTATTGCAACCATTGATTCAATTTAACAGCATCAATCTCATCTTGGTAGGGTTTGATGTCCACTTTCGCTTCTACATTAAACAAAGAATGGGAAGACGTAATGGCACTAGAACTTGATCTCTCTTTCTCTAGCTCTTTTTTCAACTCCTTTTCTAGGTCTTCATTTTCTCTAGATTTCTCATCCGATCCGACTTCTGAGCTAGAGCTGCCAAACTTCCGGAAAGGTCCAAACTTGTTCTCTAAAGTTTCCATGAGGATTTCCATGTTGTAAGAGATGTCAGCGACTTGTTCTTCTATCTTTGAAAATATCTGCTCCGACTCATCCCGTGGATTGTTAATTTACTCATCTGCCATGACTAGGGTTTTAAGAATTCTTTCTTATGCCATTTCCTGGATCCTACAACTTCCCACAAAAACCCTAAAGAAACCTACCTTTGAGATCAATATGATCTATAAAGTTATAAACTACTGTGCAGTGTGGATATTCCACTGGAACAGTGCATCCCAACAAAGCTTACAATATTCTACAATCTCTTATTGTGCATTGTTTTATATTAGATTTCAAATTTGATATTACTATCTTAGCACACAAAACACTAAATGAAAGAAGCTAAGGAAATACCACACCATCCACACAATGAACACAAAATATACCCCGGGAAAACCAATACGAGAAAAACCCAACTAGAAGGTGAGGCCTATGCCTTTCTCTTTTCTTCTAAGTTATGAAATGAAAACACAAAGAAAATGCACTCACTATATAGTTGCCATGGACATTGTGGCTAGTATGGATACTACAAGAACTTCCACTTCCTCTGTTCCACTCCAAAATCCCATTCCCATATGCTCTATGAACTATGGAACAATAAACAATACAATAAGAATGGAACCCCTTTCTTTCCTAGTGGCCTAGTGTTTACCATGGCCCAATAGCCATCTAAGGTTAGGGTTAGGATTTTTGCATGCCTCAACTCTTGATTAGGGTTAGGGTTGGGGTTTTGGACATTCTAGAATCTTTTGGAAAGGCCACACCTAACTAGCTCCACATGTGTGAGTAATGGAAGCTAATGTGGGATTCACTCAATATCATGGTGGTCAACAAGATAAGCAACTCACAAAAAGCATAACGTCCTCATATGAACTCCAATTGAGGTGATCTTCGCACCATTGGAAAGATCTCAATGTGTATAACAACATCAAGAAGTTGGGAACTTCATTGGCAAAGTTTTGACCCCAAAAATGACAATTTAAGGCCTCAAACAAGCTTTGAAAGATTCTAGATAGGCTTCAAAAGTTTCTAGACCCCACATTACTAAAGTAGGACCTGCCCCTAAAATGGGCCCTACAAGCCAATAGCTCCATTTTTTCCACCCAAAAAGTACCAAAATAGATGACAAACTATATATGATCCATTTCGGATCATTTGTTGTGCTCATTAATGGAGGAAAAGTGATATGTGCAGAGTATACAACTTAGGGCATGGATCAGTGAAAAGTGATATGTGCTTCTTTTGACAGAATTTGTTTCTTGCATGTTTTCAGGGAACAAAATATGGATGCAAATGCTCTATCAAAGTAAGGTGTAATGTACCTTCAGATTAACTCATCTATACAAGGTCTAATTTTTAGTCGGTTTTCATAATAGAAAGCCTTCCAAGTACTGTTATTAAATCCATTTGCATTGACCTAGGCTCAAAAGAAAATACTCAATCAAGTGGACTTTTTGATTCAACTGACAAAGTAAATGCTGGAAAATCTTTGATTTCCAAATAGTAGCTACCATAAAAGTCTAGGTCCACAAAGTAGAACAAAACCTTACTCTGAAATCCGATGTCCGTATTTTCAATGCACTGAAGATGATGGCCAAAGGCCATTAAATTTACATTTAAAATAAACTCCGCCACTGTGAAGCATCTCAAAGCTGAGAAGGTCAGAGACCCGAGTCTTTTATCTTGTTTATTAGAATGCTATCACAGCTGAACAAAATTGACAATCCCATAAACTTTTGTCATTACCAAAATAAGTAGCCTAGGGCAATGAATGTGGACTGTAACGAGATCTGGTGGCAAAGTATGATAAAATCCAAGTCTATATAAATGCTTCTGCAAGTCTTCTGATATTGAAGCGAACATTCAAAACAATTTTAAGTGCGGAATCCAGGTATATAAATTGAAAGGAACTTTGACTTTAAGTTTCCCCTGTAAATTGCATGGTTATGCCTCTACTCATGTCATCCTATGTGGCCTGAAAAGACAAACAATCATAATGCTGAAAAACAATATACGGGGCTGTCATAGAGCATCCAGTGCACATAATAAAAAACTAAACATATTATACATTGATAGGACAACCCTGAGTGGCAACAAATTTAAGTTTACTGTCATAATATATCAATGGTAGATCTACATCATTTAAACAGAGTTTGCTACCTGAGGCACTCCTGTACTTTCAAGGCACCGTTTTCCAAATCGGGCTTGCAACAGGCTATAATGATAATTTGAAACGATTTGTGGAAGAAGTAGTTTCCAATTTAAGTGACAACGGAGTAACATAAAGAAGCACAATGTCCCTAGCATCACCGGCTAACACTCCAGCCTGGACTGCTATCTCTAAGGTTGCGATTTCAATTGGATTGTCACAATAGATACACGAGATACAAGAACAGCATTACACTATCACATGCCAACCATTACCCATCCAATTCAAGTGAAAGAAATCATTGAATAGAACAAATCCTATCAAAGGTTTAGCACAGAGTAGAGTTGTGTTGATTATATCATACCTTAAACGCATTCGAGATGGCGTGAAGTGAGAATAAATCCTCCAGCAAATGGTTCCAAAGTGTAATGCCCTTCCAGCACGTTATCCTTAAAAAAAAAAAAAAGCACGCAGCTTGCAAACGCAGAAGCATTTCTTTTTCATATACAAAATCAATACAATAATCAGAGTAACAACATATCTTGATCTTCACTGTAACAATAACTCATCAATTTGACCCTTTGGTCATATAATCCACTCGTAAACTCCACGAGGGTTGATAATAATAGCAACTCAAGAATAAAAATGATTTCAATAACCACTTATTTTCTGATACAATGCTAATGTAAGATTATACATTCTCAAATTCACAATACTATAGCACTATGCTTATGGATAAATCAATTTCACTTGAACACGTCAATCACAACTAAGGAATAAGTAATAAGTATCAAGCTAGCTCAATTAGCAATATAATCAAGACAAATCTTTAGGCCACTTCAAGTACCAGATAGGATTTGGATCAAATGCAAATGAAATTCAAAGGTATATTCAAAGAGGATCAATACATTCTATACACAAATAGTTGTTACATTTCATGTTGTGAATTGGGTTTAGTTCAGGTGGTTGGGAGGAATGATTGTTATCCTCCCCACCCAAGTTCAATTCTCGCAAGTGACATGTTGAGCTCATAACAAGTATATTGGTGTAATGGCTTCGAGCCCTGTTGTTGACCGGCCTTGTGCCCTAAACATTATAGGGTTTACCCTAGGTACCATGCTTGAAATGAGGGGAAGTACTCGGGGGTTTTCCCCGGACTTTATAACACGAAAATTTTTTTATTGCATTTCCTGTTAGGTGAAAAACACAAAAAAATTTCCTTAAAAACCCAAATTTTGAGTTGGGAAGTCGAGGATAGGCCACTACAAAATGTGACTGCTAGTTTCTTAAATGACAATCACGGACATCTGAAAAGAGAAAAGAAGAATTGTTATGGTTGCATGCATAGATAAAGAGCATTGAAAGAGGTTTTTGTATTCATCAAAAGCATTGACTGAAGTGTGTTCTTGGGTGATCATTTTTAAGTCTATTGTATAACTGTTGTTATTGAGTATTTCAAGATGAATAACCAACATAGTAGATAGGGTCATGGAAAGTTGAAAGAAAGTTGTTTCAGCTGTTATATTGTTTATAATATGAGGAAATTTTGTTATATTGAAAAGAGTATTATTAGCTTGATTAAGGGATTGTTAGTGCTGTAATGAGAATATTGTAATACCGCCATAGAGTACAGAAAAGAACCATTGAATGACCAATAGAAGTCGAGTCATTGTGGGTTGGAAACTTATAATGTCTACGTATGTATTGAGCAAATTGAACTATATGTTGACAGATTTTGTTGAGTATATTGCATGGAAATATTTAAGGATTATGAAACTGAATGTAAAGAATTGGTGAGTACATTGTTTGATGCATTGTTAAATGATTCCTATGCTTATATACATGTTGTGACGTTGATTATTATTAATATACATAATGTTGCAAAGTATACTACTATACAATATATATATGTGTGTGTGTGTGTGTGTGTGTGTGTGTGTGTGTGTGTGTGCATTATTGTAAGATGTGTGCTTTGTATTAGGTTAATGTCACAGATAGGTATTACACAAACATATCAAAACTATTGTAAACAAGTATCGATCTTTTGGGGTAAGCAAGACTCCTCATTT
Organism: Picea engelmannii; assembly: GCA_009831015.1. Classification (NCBI taxonomy): domain Eukaryota; kingdom Viridiplantae; phylum Streptophyta; class Pinopsida; order Pinales; family Pinaceae; genus Picea; species Picea engelmannii. The sequence goes on along the minus strand of ML779702.1, from coordinate 1,032,213 downwards.
TCCTTTAGGGGGAATAGTAACTAAAAGAAAATATTTTTTCACACTCAATGAGTGTTGGGTATGTGTTATATTTTTTGCACGACCAAACCTAATGTCCGTTGTTAATGGTTTTTCGACACATGGTTTTCGTCGACAATTTTCTAATTTCTATTAAGGAATTAGGGTTGTTGACTAATCCCAATGGATTAGGGGTTTTGGATGCCACGGGATCCTATATATATTGCATTGTAAACAATGAAGAGGATGATGAATAAAATATTAGAGGTGCGGCTCTAAACAGGTTATGGTTTTCCCGATTTGGGTTTCCAGGGTAAAATCTCTACGTAATTTGTATGTGTCATTGTATATTTTTGGTTTTTATTAAGAATTTGTTTGCAATAATTAGTTGTACAAGGTTAAAATCTACATTTGGCATTAGAGTTGTTATTGACTTCAGGGGAACGCCTTTATGGCTAAGGGTTTGGCTCGGGTCGGTGATAAACCTTGTTAGAGTGGGAGATCTGCGGTATCGATTCTTTAGGTGAAAATAAATGGCGAGTAGTTCGAAAATAGAGATTGAGAAATTTAATGAGCAAAGTTTTGAGTTGTGGAAGCTCAAGATGGAAGATCTATTGGTGGAAAAAGATCAGTGGATCGTTGTGGATCCAGGTACTGCAAATACAGGAACATTAGCAGAAGACTGGGAAAAGTTGGATCGGAAGACAAAGAGCACAATTCGATTGTGTCTCTCAGATTCAGTATTACCGAATGTGTCAGGGGAAGCTACAACCAAGGGTTTATGGAGAAAGTTAGGGGATCTATATCAATCTCAATCCCTAGTAAACAAATTGTTCTTGCAGAAGAAGCTATACAACCTAAGGATGAAAGATGGAGACTCGGTGACAGAGCATCCGAAAGACTTCAATATAGTGGTAAGTCATCTATTCTCTATTGATATTAAGATTTCTGATGAAGATAAGTGTATCAGTTTATTGTGCTCTTTACCAGACCCGTGGGATGGTCTGGTTGTGGCCATAGGTAGTAATACAACTACTTTAAGTTTCAATGATGTGGTCTCATCCTTGTTGGAGGAGATGAGACAGAAAAACATGAAAGGACAGAGCACAGATGCCTCATTTGCAAGAGGATGCTCCCAGGAAAGAAATAGATCTTAGTCCTCAAGTGGGAGATCTAAATCTAAGGGAAGATCTAAATCTCCCAGAAAATTTGTAAAGGTATGTTGGAGATGTGGAAAAGAAGGGCACTACAAGAAACAATGTAGATCCAAAAGTTTTGAGAAAGGGAAGGGATCCGAAAACGCTTCTTCTACAGAAGAAAAAACCTTCGTAGAAGGAGGGGATGTGTACTTGTCTTCTTCGAGCACACATGCAGATCATGAGGCATGGTTGGTCGACTCAGGTGCATCCTTTCATATGACTCCTCACAGGGATTGTGAATATGAAAGGTATAATGGAGGTGATGTTTTCCTAGGTGATGACTCGATAGCCAAAATCATAGGACGAGGAAAATTCAAGTTGAAGCTCATGGATGGAAGGATTAGAACACTCCCCGGTGTTCTACACATCCGAGGGTTGGCCAAAAATTTGATTTATGTAAGCAAAATGGATGATGCAGGGGATAAAACAACATTTGAGAAAGAAACCTGCAGGATGGTTCAAGGGGAAATGGTGTTGTTGAAGGGAGTTCAGATTGAAACCCTGTATAAGTTGCTAGGAAGCACTATTAGTGTCGTGTTCAACAATTTCAGTGTTCCTAAGATTGGAGCTAAAGAAGAAAAAACTCCTATAGTCTCTGGAGAAAAGACTATGTTGTGGCATCAAAGACTGGGATATATCAGAGAGAAGGGCCTTCGAGTACTACACAGTAAAGGTATGGTTAAAGGTATGTCTAATTGCTCTCTAGATTTTGATTTTTGTGGACATTGTGTATAAGGGAAGCAGAATCCGGTAAGATTCCCCTCTGGTGCAACGACGACAGAGGGAATTTTACAGTTGGTGCACAGTGATGTGTTTGGACCTATGTCAATCCCATCACTGGGAAAATATGTGTATTATGTTTCATTTATAAATGAATTCTCGAGGAATACGTGGATTTATTTCCTCAGGAAGAAATCTGAAGTCTTTGAAAAATTCAAAGAGTTTAAGGCTCTTGTGGAAAATTAGACAGTGAAGAGAATTAAGGTGTTGAGGATGGATAATGGTGGAGAATTCTACAGAAATGAGTTTGAAGAATTTTTTAAGAAGTGTGGTATAGCAAGACAGAAGACTACTCCATATACACCTCAACATAATGGCGTTGCAGAAAGAATGAATAGGACACTGATGGAAAAATCAAGGTGCATGCTCAGTGGGATCGGGTTAGGATAGGAATTTTGGGCAGAGGCAGTGGGTATTGCATGTTACCTGGTCAATCGATAACCCTCATCAACATTGGATGACAAGAATCCACACGAGGTATGGACTAGTAAGAATCCCTCTCTCACACATCTCGGGGTATTTGGCTATGATGCCTATGTTCATGTTCCAAAGGAAAACATGAATAAGATAGATAAAAAGGTTGAAAAGTGTATCTTTATTGGGTATAAAGAAGGTCTGAAAGGTTATAATATTTAGAACCCATAAACTAAGAAGGTAGTGTATAGCCGAGATGTGGTATTTAGAGAAATCAAAGATGTTTTCAAACAAGAAGTCCTACCAAGGAATGAAGAGCCAGAAAAAATAGATTTTGAGTTGAAGGATAATGAATCATGTAAAAAAAATAGACTTGTAGCAGAAAATCTTTGATTTTACAGCAAACAACTAAAGTAACCTTCAGATCTGTACTAAAAAAAAATTGTTGGGAAATGTATATTTAAGCTACAATAAACACACCAAAAAGGAACGACAACAACCACACAAGGAACAATACAAAGTTTACCCTAGAAACCCCACTCCTCAAGGAAAAACCAACAATGCTAGAGATTTCTCTTATTATTCAACTAATGGTTCATGAATACATTACAATGGTTAAGTCTGAGATAATTCTTCTTCTCAGAGCTTCTTCTGGCACCTCCCAGAAGCAATCTGCTCCACTACTCAACCCACTCCAACACTCTTGAGTCGAACTAGTTCTCTGGCACTATAGATTATATAGTCCTCTCACATTTCGCCCACCTCAGCTTGTTATAACCTGACCATACTATACGACTCAGCGCGGCTCTTGTTGGGCGGTCATACCACCTGTATGGCACCGTACTACTTCTCTCCCTTCTGCCTGATTTCTTTTCTTCTGTACTCCTTTTTGGAAGTACGAATCACGACCTTCTACAGCCAAGCAGAAATGCACCTCATCGACCCTCTATCTACCCTCTTTTTCTTATTCGTACACATTATACGGAATCCATGTCCTAGTGCCTCTTAACTAGTGAAGAGATAGTTGATTCTAACTCCTTCATTAGTTGATCATATTCTTCTTCTCTAACTAAATATCACTCAGATCCACTCACTTGGGGCCCTAGCTCGACCCTCCTTGACTGGTTCTACTTAACCCGTCCTAAGGATCAAACTTGAAGCTTCCTTTATCGCTTAGATGGTTGACTTATCTAGTGATGGTGAGAAATGAGGCTCTCTTGGTATTTTAGAAACCTTAGTGTTTCTCTCATTTAACCCTAGACCTTAGATCTTCTCCTCAAGATCTAGATCTGACGGTGGGGACTTAATCAAGCGTTGAGACAACTTAAGTCAAAATCAACAATTGCGACTTAATCTTATGTTGACCTAAGTGATTACCCACCATCACTAAGTTGTCTAGCCATCATGGGGGCCATTCCACACTATTAGACACCCCTAGTGTGGAAGTACCTACCCGAGATACAAACTCTAACACTCCCTCTTAGCGAGGGAGGTATTGCCACTAGAGCCACCTCCTCCATGGTCAACTACTATGTGAGTCTCTCCTTCTAAGTTTGAGAGACCCACTCTCTCTGGATCTAGATACTCATCCTGCTTTATTCTGTATTTGTTGTTGCCACCAGCACTGGGACCATCTAGGTATCCCCACTCTTCTAACCGAGTCCACTCCCACCACGTGGACCTGCTCAAGAGAGCCTCCTGCTCTTTCAAATGTGATCCAACTGTCCCATCACTTCCACCTCTGAAGTTCTAGATGGACTCCCCCAATAGCCTGTACAAACGATCCTCACTGATGCTTATCATTGTAATGTCCCCACTTTGGGACATCATCACATTGCAGAGGTTTATGATGACCAGAGTAGCCAGATGGATGTTATAGCGAGTACGAGGGTTATTGAGAGGCATTTTGGGGTTCGGCTTGCATCGCTCATCCCATTTCATCATTATGATCCATTCCGCATAGGTTAGCCTTGGTTTTGTTGCATTCCGACGATTTCCATGATTTTGAGTATTTTGAGCTATAAGTTAATTAAATTCACTGAAGAGGTCATTTTGGGCACATTACTTGGAGGAACCTCTCAGTGTAATAGCTCATTGGAATCGGGAGGAGCAACACTACATGATGGGATGGTGAGAAGTGACTTTTAGTGGCCAGGGAAGCCACAAGGAGAGATAAGGCATTTTTCAGAGGTAAAAAGGTTAATTAATTAATTAAAGTGATTTAATTAATTAATTAATTATTAATAAAATGAAAGTCACTTTGGAGGAAGAAGGTGAGCAAGAAGTATAAAGGAAAGGAAAGGGCCTTTATTCATTCATTCATGTGTGTCTATCATTTGATATCTGGCTTCTAGCTAGAGGGCCTATCACTTGGAGGTTTTGAGGGTTTTGACTTAACAAACCCTAGAGGACGATTTGGTGGTGAAAGATTCCACCTAGATTGTCCCAAGCTTGGTCTCGGGGATGCAATACTCCTCCACACCATTCTAGTTCGGATCTACATCAGTGCAAGAGGGTTCTACACCAATCACGGGCACAGGAAGAGAAAGGGGGCGCACCATTGGGGGTTTCCAGCAAGGGGGGCGCACCATTCTTTGAAGGAAGCTCGTTCCAAGGGATTAGAAGGGCTTCGGCAGATTCTAGCACTTGGGTTTTCATTGTAGGGGCTTGGCCGTTATATCTAGTGCATTTCGAAGGAGTTTCATGGGCCATTTGGATTATTGAATGCATTGGACAAATTGGAGAGAAGGAGGGCAATTTTGAGATTCATATCTATTCCGTTTTAGGAGGTTATACGTCAGATCTGACCCTGAGACTTCACCTAGTGAATTGCAGTGTCCTGATCTATCTTTCTAGTGAGTTTCAGGGTATTTGGAGGCCTCCTTCATAAGGGCCGAAATTCTAGGGTTTGGCAGTTTTAGGAGGGTGCAACTCCATTGGAGGATTCAACATTTGGAGGATTTTCCCTTGGTGTTTCGGCCTAATATTTCAAGAGGGGATTCTACTCATCCCGATCTACAGTTCGACATCTTCAGCATAGCATTTGGAGGTCTTTGATAGTAGGGCCAAATTACTGAGGGTCTGCAGGGTTTCAACAGGACGTGGCATCTTCCAGCTTGGGGGTTTGGCACTTCATACGAACCAGATCTAACTTGGCATTGGTCTTCATGGTGTATTCAGCCTTTGGAGGCTTGTAGTCTTCTATTGGAGAATTTTGTAGTAGCTCCTATTATATTATTGGATCCATCTGTTGAGTTTTCCATATCGACATCTTCATTGTAGCGGGTTCTTCGATTCATGAATAGAATCAGATTTGAGATGTTTTGGCTTGTCTATCATATTGCATATGGTTGAGGTATGTTACATGATTGCATCTTCTTGTTTATTGCTGCAACACATATATAAATCATCAACTAAAACCCTAAGGCTGAAAGTAAACACATCTAAACAAGTAGATCAACAAAGTGTTTGACGAAATGCCACAACCAGAAAAGTTTTAAAAGACACCCAAAACCATGATGTTCCTTGCATCTTGGCTTGGGAACATTACAATCATCACAGGTGGTCCTAGATCCTGACTTCTAACGGAGCGAATATGCACAGTGCACACCACAACCATGAAATTTGACACAGTAGCCTTGATCCTCCAAGGCTGAGATCGAGAGTACACTAACTCTCATACTTGGTACATAAAGTACCCCTGGCACCCTTAGAGTCCTGCCTGACTCTATCTGGAGTGACACCGTCCCTTCTCCTCGGACTTCCACCATACTGAAGTGCACTCCACATCTTTCATAGCCCATGTCTCAAGATAAGAAATCTTGGAATGCACATCTCTCCCCGGTCATGTGGTAAGTCGCACCACTATCTAGGTACCACCCATCTCTAGCTTTGTCCTCTAAGTCAAGGAAAAGGGTATACTCATCCTTGAACATCCCGAAAAACTGGCGAGTTGTGGCAACCAACTGTTGCTCCTCCTCCTCCTGGAAAACTAGCAAGTTGTGGCAGCCAACTGCTGCTCCTCCTCCTCGTCATCCTGATCTTCCTCTTCTGTTGAAGAAGCCACCTGTTGCTTCCTACCCTTTGCTCCCTTACCCTTCTTGGCTTGAGAGAACTGGCTAGCGTAGTGGCCAAACTCGCCACATACATAGCACTTTATATGCAAGAGATCCTTCGTTGGCTTGCTGCTACCTGTAATTCCTCCTCTTGGAGCTGAGGCCTTCTTGCCTTTCGTCCCCTTCTTGGAGGTGAGGGAGAGATTCTCCTCATCATCATCTTCGTCCACGTCCTTTCCTCTGTGTATCTCCTCTTGGAAGCAATCACCCCACAACCTATCCCAATTTGGTAGTTTCTCTCTAACCACTATCCTTGCAATGAAAGGGTCCCACTCCTTTGGAAAACCCTTCAAGGTTGACCTAACTATCTCAGCTAGAGAGATTTTGACTGTTGGAGGCTCCATCAAGCCTATCCTCATACCTCAAGCCTGAAGCCATCTTGCTTCAACAATGTAGCCTCCTTGAAGCAACTAGGCCCTTAGATCAGCCATTCTTGACTGTACGACCCACTAGACCCTTTTACTCAGAATCTGTCACACCCAAACAACGCCCTCTCAGGCTGCACAAATCGCCCTCCTCTTCACAAATCCTCTTTCCTTCATCTTGGCTAGGAAGTACACTGTACGACACTCTCCCACAAGGCCAATCCTAGACCAAACTGCTAAAATGAAGGTTGATTTAACTTTCTTGAGGTTTCTTTGACTGAATAACTAATTTCTTCTTTCCTGCCTAGGAGAACAAATTCTAACAATGCTTGTGGGTTGTCAGGAATCTCGCTCTGATACCATGTAAAAAAAATAGATTTGTAGCAGAAAATCTTTGATTTTACAACAAACAACTAAAGTAACCTTCAGATTTGTACTTAAAAATAATTGTTGGGAAATGTTTATTTAAGTTATAGTAAACACACCAAAAAGGAACTAGAACAACCACACAAGGAACAATAGAAAATTTACCCTGGAAACCCCACTCCTCTAGGGAAAACCAACAATGATAGAAATTTCTCTTATTATTCAAATAATGGTTCATGAATACATTACAATGGTTAAGTATGAGATCATTCCTCTTCTCAGAGCTTCTTCTGGTACCTCCCAAAAGCAACTGCTCCACTACTCAACCCACTCCAACACTCTTGAGTCAAACTAGTTTTCTGGAACTATAGACTATACGGTCCTCTCACATTTGGCTCACCTCAGCCTGTTGTAACCTGACCATACTGTACAACTCGGATCGGATCTTGTTGGGCGACTGTACCACCTGTACGGCACTGTACTTCTTCTCTCCCTTCTGCCCAATTTCTTTTCTTTTGTACTCCTTTTGGCTGTACAACTCACAACCTTCTATAGCCAGGCAAAAATGCACATCATCAACCCTCTATCTGCCCTCTTTTTCTTGTCTGTACGTCTTAACTAGTGAAGAGATAGTTGGTTCAAACTCCTTCACCGGTTGATCGTATTCTTCTTCTCTAGTTGAACATCACTCAAATCTACTCACTTAGGACCCTAGCTCGACCCTCCTTGACTGGTTTGACTTAAACTCTCCTAAGGATCACGCTTGAAGCTTCCTCTATCACTCAAATGGTTGACTTCTCTAGTGATGGTGAGAAATGAGGCTCTCTTGGTATTTTATAAACCCTATCCTTTCTCTCATTTAATCCTAGCTCTTAGATCTTCTCCTCAAGATCTAGATCTGACAGTGGGGACTTAATCAAGCGTTGAGACAACTTAAGTCACAATCAATGGTTGTGACTTAATCTTGCGTTGACTTGAGTGATTAACCACCATCACTAAGTTGTCTAGCCATCATGGGCCACCTTCCACACTACTAGACACCCATTAGCATGGAAGTACCTGCCCGAACTACAAACTCTAACAAATCAGACTCCACAGAAGAACAAGAATCTGAAGAAGAAGATCCTCATACTCCAGTATTGAGGAGATTGGTTCAAAAAAGAAGGAAACTGGAAAGGTATACTCCACCTAATTTCCATTCAAATTTTGCTTTGTTTATTACTGAAGATGATCCTAGAATTGTTATGGAGGTAGTGGATTTATAGGATGGAAAACTCTGGAAAAAGACCATGATGGAAGAAATGGTAGCGTTGGACAAGAATGAGGCCTGTGATCTAGTGGATTTTCCAACTAAATGGCAGCAAATGGGTGTTTAAGAAGTTAAATGCAGAAGGCAAAGTGGAGAAATACAAAGCTTGGATAGTAGTAAAAGGTTATTCCCAGGTAGAGGGAATTGACATTGGTGAGATTTGTTCTCATGTTGCCAAGTTAACTTCAATTAGATTTATTTTATCTGTTGTTGTTGGTTTTGATTTTGAAGTAGAATAGATGGATGTGAAAACAACATTCCTACATGGGGATCTGGAAAATAAATCTACATGAAGCAACCAGAAGGCTTTGTTGTGACGGAAAGAAAGAGTTGGTATGCAAGCTGAAAAAGTCCTTGTATGGGTTAAAGCAATCATCAAGGATGTGGTATCAAAAATTTGATACTTATATGTTGAGATTTGGCTTCACAAGGAGCAAAGTGGATCACTCTATGTATTTCAAATTAATCGGTGATCATCTTATTTATTTGGTCTTGTATGTGGATGATATGTTGTTGATAGGAAACAACAAGGAGATTATCCAGGATCTGAAAACTCAGTTGTCCTCTAAATTTGACATGAAGGATCTTAGTGCTACAAATTTCATTTTCGGCATGGAAATTAAAAGAGGTCGGGCAAACAGGAAACTCTAGTTAAATCAACGGAAATATGTCGAGACAATATTGCAGAGGTTTAATATGCAGGAATGTAAACCAGTCAGGGTTAGTTTTCATGTAGGTGTAAACTTATCGATGGATTAGTGTCCAAAGACACAAGAAGAGGAAGAGGATATGTCTTGTGTTCCATATGCTAGTACGATTGGCAGTTTGATGTATGCAATAGTTTGTACTAGACTGGACATTACACATGCAGTGGGAGTTTTGAGAAGGTATATGTCAAAACCAAGGAGCATTGGACAGTAATAAAGAGGGTTTTCAAGTATTTGCGTGGCACTACTAGTTATGGATTGTGCTACCAAGGAAGACCAAGATTGGACATAGTGTTGGATATACAAGGCTTTTTTGATGCAAACTGTGCTATAGATATAGATAGCAGGAGATCTACAAGTGGGTATGTGTTTAACCTGTTTGGAGGAGCAATCAGTTGGATGAGAAAAAAACAATTTGTAATGGCACTCTCAACTACAGAAGCTAAATACATGGCAGCCACTCATGCAAGCAAGGAAGAAGTATGGTTACAGAGATTGTCTTCAGGTATTGAGTTGGTACAAAAAGTTGCAAGGATAGATTATGACAGTTAGAGTGCAATCTTCCTGGCGAAGAACTCGACTTCTCATTCAAAGACAACATATTGATGTTCAATATCACTTTGTGAGAGACATGGTTGAAGAAAAGAAAGTGTTGTTGATGAAGGTGGACACTTTGAAGAATGTTTTAGATTCATTAACAAAATCTATGAGCACTGAGAATTTTTATTGGTGTAGAGGATCTATGGGAATCGTTGCCCTATATTGTTGACTATGTAACCCTGTAACTTGTTGTATGCAAAGAAAACAACAAGTGGGAAAATATTGGGTATGTGTTATATTCTTTGCACGACCAAACCTACTGTCTATGTTGTGTTGGGTGCGCGGGGGTGTCACAGGGGGGACGCTAGCTCCCCTGAAGACAAACAATTGAGACAACTATAGTTTGCAAATAGCCATCACACCCACCATACCAATGTTCAATAGCTTTTCCACTTTGTCAAGTTATAGGATTTTCAACCATCTTCAAAGGAGATTAGTTGAACATTTACAGAATATCCATGATTAGTGTAAAGAAATCTGGAAATGGATGGTTTATTACATTGGATATTAGTCATAGACACACATTCATTCCTAAACTACAGAATTCTGACAATTGATAACTTGTAAGAAAATGCAACATGTTACAGCTCACATTTTATGAGGTTCCACATTGTGATTTTCATCACATTGATGGAGATTTGCAGTTGGTATCTTGGAGCATTTGACTGACCTGGGGAGATACATCTTCATGAAACCCCTTCTCTACATGGCATCATATTATTTTATGGAGGTCTTTGGCTGGGGGGGTCTCACTTCCCCTTGGTGAGATGATTATGCTTGCTAGTTTGGTGGTATTTTCACATGTGCTTGCCGTGTTGATCACCCCTTAGTTACATATTTGATGGTTATGGAACATTCTATCCCATTATGGTGTGGTTTTGATATACCTAGTTTTCTTGGATGTGTTGCACCTTGTTCTTGGGTGATGGTTCTATCCCCCAAGGGGATAGAGGGTGGTGTTAGGAGGTAGATGTTTCATGATGTTGTTAGAGCTTCCTAGTGACTTTTGCATGATGATGTTATATTATTTTTATCACTAGGTTGGGTGTTATACATGGTCCTCTTGTGTTGATGTGTAGTGGGGACATACTTGATGATTGGATAGGTTAGAATTTCTATTGTCCCCTTCTCTTATGATGTTGATGTGGTTGGACAATGAGTTGTGGCAGTGCACTTTGCCTTGGTGGGATTTCTCTCGCTGATAGCTAGATATCACCAAAGTGAAAATGTGTTTAATGATGTTAGTACCCTTGTGGATGTAGCTTTTTCCTAAGTTTGAGTTAGAGTTGGGGGGGTACTAAATACATCTTTGAAGATCAAGCCTTTTTCTAAGGTTTGATGAGGTATTTATCATGATTATAGTCTTTTGGTGGTGCACTCTAGATGGAGTTTCTATTTTGTCATTGTGTTGTTATCATGATAATCTTTGCTAGGAGATATAACATGTTTCTATGGTACAACACTTGTTGGAGTGTACCCTCCCTAATTGGCACACATGTTCATGTTGATTTAATCGGTTGGTGACTATTAGGAGGTTGGACTATGGTTTTATTTGAACATTAACCTTTGTGCACATATGTTGAGGTTGATTTAACCATTTAACGATTAATTTAATCCATTTATTCACCTTGGAGGTTAATTGCTTGAGTGCCCTACTTGACTTGGCAGTTGTTCACACTTGGAGGGGTTTATTTGGAGGATATTTACGGTTTTGATGGAGTGTTCCTCTCTTGGGCATAGTTTCCAAGGCTTACTTGATTATTTTCTTGTTGGAGAGGTTAGCACACTTCTTTAGGGTGCATTCTCTCTTGCGCACATGGTTTCAAGAAACTAGTTGATGGTATTGGGAAACAACGCATGGTTTTGGCATGAACATTGATGAGGTCTAACCACCTTGGCACTTCTTCTTAGGGAACACTTCTCTTAGGTGCATTTTCAACTTTATTGCATGGGTATTTCAGCTACACATGTCATATTTTGACCTTCATTGGAGAGCACCCTCACCTCTTTGGCTTGTGCATATTATTTTACTATAGGTGGTTATGGAGGAGTTTTCTTGAGAGGCATGTAGCATACTTGGAGGACCACACATGGCACATCACATGTTCTTGCTTGGTCTTATTTCTATTCTTGGAGCATATTCTTGGAGAATGCACTTGTGGATATGGTTTACTTGCTATTTTGGGGTTTGACCACTTCCTTTCTTGTGGAGTGTTCCATCTACTTGGCACCTTGCACATTCATCTATGGAGTTGGTTGCTTTGGGATTCACACCTGGATTGGTTGCATGAATCTTGTGGACCACTTGCTATTTTTGGATGGTTGTTGTGGAGATTTTTCATAAGAAGACTATTTAATTGTTATATCCCTCATGCACCTTGGAGGGCGCATTTTGTGAGCTCTTCTAAGTGGACCCTTGAGCACATCCTCCTAGGTTGAACATAATTTTATTATATTTTGCATGCATACATTCTTGGAGGGCGAATCCTTTGTGGACCTTTTGCATGTTAACCTAGTTATCGTGCCTATTTTTAGTTGTAATCCCTCTCTTGGACACTCTTGATGTAATCTCTTTCCTATTTTTGGATGGGGGCAAGTTCTCCTTGAGAGGCTCATGTCCACATATTGTGTGGCATGGTCAACCATGGATTGAGGAAGGATCTAACTACTCCATTTTATAATATTTGTTTGACTTGTCATGGAGTTAGTTAGCAAATAATATGTGTTTACTGTATGAGAGAAGAGACTCCCTCTATATCGAGGATCTTTCTCTCCATTTGATAGTTGTTGGGAATTTGGAGATTGAGGAGTTATCCCCTTGGACTTCATTTGTACATCATATGCTTGGGACTTGGATGGAGGATTGGAGGTATAATATTATTTTTATGTGAGGCTTTCATGGTGCATTTTATTTTCATATGTTGATTTGTGTAGTAAGAAACCCTTGTAGTAGTTTACAAATGCCTTGTAATGAACCATGCTTCATTTGGATATAGTAATGTGAGGATTTGATCCCTCTTATTTCTATTGTTGTTAAGTTAGCCTTGTATATAATAAACCTAATTTTTGTTATATTAACATGACCTCACTTTTGTTAATGTTTAAGCCATTATTATAGATGTTTGCATTTCATTAGATAACAATAGCATAATCCAAGATCACTGAGAAATACACAATCACAAAAGACACAACATTTATCCTGGAAAACCCTCTAGGGGAAGAAAACCCAGCAAAACTTCCTTAATATAGATAACCAATACAATGCCAAGAGATCTCTTATGCTAATACAGAAAGTCCTCTCCTAGATGCGCCACTCTCTCTCTCCTTTGCCGGTAACAGATCAGAACTTGTCTCTCAAACTGAGCAAGTGAGTTGTGTCTAAGTGAGGTGTTAGCCTCCTATATTTATACAAGTCTGGCACGTGTGAAGTGTCTCTTCACTGGCAGGGCCGACTTCTCAAACTGGGTGGGTAAACCCACCTTTATTATATTGCTGGGTCTCTTTATTATCTGTTGGGGCCGACTTCTTATTCTGCCTATTACAATTGTCTTTTGACCAATCCGCAAAAGGGGATTTGGTCCTATTACAATAACCGAAACGATCAATCCACAATGGGGATTGATCCTATGAATAATATATCAATAATAATAAGAATACTCTTTGCAGTTACATTATTTCAACACTCCCCCATAACAAGAAGGGTATTCTTCAGCAGCATCATGCGAGAGAGAGAGGACAGCATCATCAACAACATCAAGTGGGAGGGAAACATCATCAATATCATCTTGGCTGGCATATCTATAAATCATCAGAAGTTTTCTTAATAGGCAGCATCATCATTCTCAAAGGAATGCCATCATCATCTGCATCAATATGTATTAGTATAAAAACTGATACATCATCATCATCACAACACAAGGCTGTCTCATCATAATACAAGACTAGCTTTACATCACAACTGTCAAGCTGGAAGCTCAGTACTTGTGTCATCTCAATGTCTTTCTTTACGTCACAACACTCAAGCTGGAAGCAAGATACTCGTCTTGGTTTACGTCACAACCATCCAGTCGAAAGCAGGATACTAGATTGGCTTTACGTCACAGCTATCCAGCCGGAAGCTCGGTGCTAGTCTCATCATATAATCTTGCTTTATGTCACAACCATCAGGTCGAAAGAAAGGTACACATCCTGCTTTACGTCACAACCATCAGGTCGTAAGCATGGTACTAGACTTGCTTTACATCGCAGCTATACAGTCGGAAGCATAGTACTAGTCACACATCATCTTGCTTTACGTCACAACCATCAGGTCGGAAGCAAGGTACTCGTCTCATCTTGCTTTACGTCTGACAACTAGGTCAGAAGAAAGGAACATCTCATCTTGTTTTACGTCTGACAACTAGGTCAAAATCAAGGAACATCCCATCTTGCTTTACGTCTGACAACTAGGTCAGAAGAAAGGAACATCTCATCTTGCTTTACGTCTGACAACTAGGTCAAAAGCAAGGAACACATCTCATCTTGTTTTACGTCTGACAACTCAGTCAGAAGAAAGGAACAACACACCTTGCTTTATGTCTGACAACTCGGTCAGAAGAAAGGAACAACACATCTTTCTTTACGTCTGACAACTAGGTCAGAAGCAAGGAACGTCATCTCATCTTGCTTTACGTCTGACAGCTAGGTCAGAAGCAAGGAACATCATCTCATCTTGCTTTACGTCTGACAACTGGGTCAGAAGAAAGATGCACTTCCTGCTTTACGTCACAACCACAAGGTCAGAAGCAGGGAATATCTCATCACAACAACTACTCCCCCTTTCCAAGAAGGTCCTTTCGGACTATGCCAAGCTTATCTCAGAAGTACTCAAACTTCACAYGAGATAGGGGCTTGGTCAACAAGTCAGCAACTTGTTCATCCGTGCTAATGTACTGGAGCTTCAAGGCTCCTCTCTGTACCATGTCACGGATGTAGTGATAGCGGATCTCTATGTGCTTCGACCTGTCRTGGAATACAGGATTCTCTGTCATCTTTATGCAACTCTGGTTGTCACATAGAATCAAGGTTGCTCTCATCTCTAAGTCAAATAGGTCGGTCAACAACTTTCGAAGCCATATAGCTTCGCAACTAGCATAACATGCAACAATGTATTCTGCTTCCGCTGTGTTGAGAGCAATACTCGATTGCTTCCTACTCTGCCACGAGATCATAGTTAATCCCAAACTAAAACAACATCCTGAAGTGTTTTTCCTGTTAGAAACACTTCCTGCCCAATCGGAATCAGTATATCCAGTC
Source organism: Picea engelmannii (assembly GCA_009831015.1). Taxonomy (NCBI): domain Eukaryota; kingdom Viridiplantae; phylum Streptophyta; class Pinopsida; order Pinales; family Pinaceae; genus Picea; species Picea engelmannii. The sequence continues at coordinate 1,017,066 of ML779702.1, read as the reverse complement.
AATGTGAAATTATGATCTCCATCATAGTTGAGACCATAATCTATTGTACCTTTAAGGTACCTCATCACATGTTTTGCAGCCACTAGGTGAACATGTCTGGGTTCTACCAGAAGCTGACTCAAGGTGTTCATAGAAAAACAAATGTCTGGTCTGGTGTTCGTCAGGTACATCAGCGATCCAATAATCTATCTGTACAGTGTGGCATCAATCAAGTCTAGCGAAGTATCGACCAACAGTTTCAGCTTCTCTTCCATAGGTGTATTCATGGGATTGCATTCCAACATGTCGAATCTCTTCAAGATTTCAACCGTGTACTTCCCTTGGTTAAGGAAGATCCTCTCAGGACTCTACCATACCTCAAGACCTAAGAAATAATGCATTAGGTCAAGGTATTTCATTTCAATTCTGAGGCAAGTCTCTTTTTACATTCGGCGATGAGCTTTTCTTCTCCAGTTAAGAATAAGTCATATAGCAGTAAGATTACTGGCTCATTATTCATAATTTTGAAGTAGAGATTTGAGTTTGTTTTACTCTTGGTAAATCCTAAGTTTGTCAAGAAACCGTCTATATGGCCATACCAAGCTCTAGGAGCTTTCTTCAATCCGTATAAGGCTTTCTTCAATCTACAGACATGAGACTTCCTATCTTCAACCTCAAATCCTTGAGGTTGCTCTATATACACTTCTTCTTTGATAACACCGGTTAGGAAAGTTGTCTTCACGTCCATTTGGTGCAGCTTCCACTTCATCTTAGCTGCAAGAGCTATGATGGTTCTGATCGAAGTGTATCTGGCCACAGGAGTGAATGTCTCTTCATAGTCAATGCCTTCCTTCTGGGAAAAGCCACGAGCGACAAATCTTTCTTTATACTTCTCAATCCTTCCATCAACAACATGTTTTATTTTGAAGAGCCATCTGGAGGATACCACATCTTTATTCTTCGGTCTGGGAACCATTTCCCATACTTCGTTCTTCATTATGGATTGGTATTCCTCTGTCATGGCATCTGCCCATTCTTTTCTCTGAATGGATTCTTCAAAGCAGGTAGGCTCCTCTTCTAGGAGATCACACATCAAAGCCATATAACTAGAGAATGGCTTTGGTCTTTTCACTGTCTCGTAGTTCCTTGGGAAACATCGTACTTCTCTCCGTCTTGAATAAGCTCTCTAGCCCAAGCTAGCTTTCTTTTATGGAGGATCGTCATTTGAGGAGGTTCTTGTACTTCTACTATATCATGGTCTTCTAGAAGTTCCTCATCAAGGGAAGTTACGACTTCCCTCACTGGTTCTGCAGCTCTGGGAACCTCCCTTATTGCAGTATTGGGGATTACGGGTTCCTCTTCATATACCTCTTCAAGCTGGCATAGTTTATATTTCTTGAGCGCTGCATCTTCATCAAAGGTTACATCCCTGCTGATCTCAATGTGATGTTGACATGGTATATAGATTCTAAAGGCCTTGGAGACCTCACAGTATAAATATTCCCTTCTTCCCTGAAGGGTCCAACTTGTTTTCTCTTTTCTTTAGGTATATGAATAAACACTAGACAACCAAATATTTTGAGATGGCTTACCTCTGGCTTCTTTCCGGTGAACATCTCTTCCAGTGTCTTGAGCCCAAGTACACTATGGGACAATCGGTTCTTCACATAAACAACTGCCATCGCTGCTTCTGCCCATAAGCACATAGGAAGATTTTGATCTTCACAGCTTCGAGCATGGTTCTGTTCTTCCGTTCAGCTACACCATTTTGTTAGGGATTATAGGGAGTAGTGAGTTCCCTCTAGATCCCAACATCTTTGCAGAAGTTCACAAACTCTTTTGAGGTATATTCTCCTCCATTATCTGACCTGAGTATCTTAATATTTCTTTCAAAAAGGTTCTCTATCAAGGCTTTGAATTCCTTGAACTTGCTGAACACTTCAAATATATCCAGGTCTTACGAGAGTAATCATCAATGAATGATGCATAGTATACATACTCACTAATGGAGGACGATGGCATTGAGCCACACACATCTAAATGAATGAGCTCTAGGGCTCCTTCTGCCTGGCTGTCTTTCTTCGGAAACGGGTTCTTGATGTTCTTCCCTTGTGCACATCCATTGCATACACCTTCATGGTCACCTTTGAGTTCTGGTAAACTTATGACCGCTTTGCATATGTATGGTAGTGCCTTCTAGTTGATGTGAGCTAATCTTCTATGCCAATATTCTTCAATGGCGTGGGTCATGGTAGCTTTTGAGTGACCCTTCAGCTTATGCAAGCCACCTTCTTCTCTTCCAATGATGATTGCTTCATTTATGGTCTCTTCTTTAGCACGTTGCCTTCTGCAACTTTCACTATAGCTTTTACATGTGACCTGGACCAAGGTCAACAAAACAACAAGCAAGAATAATATCCTTCTGATAATATAAAGCAATAGCATGAACAATCATCACAGTAGCTCTTTTAGAGATATCGCTTATAATTTATCTGAAGCAAAGATTAAATGTAATGAATACAATACGAAATGAGGTCAACACTCTCATAGTGTTGTGACCAAGCATTCTTCCATGGAAACCAAGAACTAACACACGAGGTTTCTCCTAGAGGAGGTGTTAGTTGTATCAGGCAAAGCATATACCTCTATATGCTCACATGCTATTAGGTATAATACTTTACAAAGACTGATATCTCAACTATAGTCATCAACTTGTCATGTGTACCTTTGAATCTTATCAACTTGATTTAATCAAACCTGGAGCCTTGTCTTCAGGAATGAGTGCTTGCTTTTCTTCCAAGTCTCCTTCACTCAAGATGACGAGTGCTTTCTTCAACCTGTATGTTGTACTGAGACAATACGCTATCTTGACAAAAGGTTAGGTTAGAGGATAAGCTCTATGATCAACTTTTAATCCTTCTAATAATTTGATCATAGCTTCAACATGCAACATTGATCAAGATAATGTTAAGACAAATAGATGCATATCAGAATAATCACACCTGGGTTGCATCATTCCTCTAAATGTGTTGGATCTTGAGATCCTTCTGGATCTATGGCAAGAGATCCCTTCTCCTACAAAGACTCTTTAGGGTTTAATCATTAAACATATGTGAGTACATACCTCTGATGGCATTTGCAGGTAACGGCTCCATCTGTAGCAGCGGTAATCATTACCAACTCTTAAGAAAACTTCAAGGGTGATTGCAACTGGTTCTATGGCTGCAACTGGTTCTATGGCTGCAACTGCAACTTGGCACTGCAACTGCAACTTAGGGTTTTATGAGGAAACCCTAATTTTTCAAACTTCAAATTTTGAAATTTTGATCCAGGGAATAGATGCGCTGAACTGAGGTGAGTATGTTGGTGTAGTCGAAATTTCAAAAATCCAACTTTTGTCCCCTCAAACTTGATCTACGGATTTTTGGACTGGTGCTTCTAGTTTTCTGGTACTTCTAGTACTCTAGTTTTCTGTTTTTTTGGTACTTTGTGAAACTAGGGTTTCACTTTTCGGGAGATCCAGCCACTGAAAAGGTGCGTTGATGATGCCAAATTGATCCTTAGGGGAGAGCGCAACTTTCTAGATAGTTTTAGGGCTGAAAAGCTTCACTTTTGAAAAACCCTAATTTGCAGGTACGACAACAGTGACGTTTTTCTCTTGCAAAAGATGCTTCCTTCAGCTTGGCTCTGATACCATGTTAATGTTTAAGCCATTATTATAGATGTTTGCATTTCATTAGATAACAATAGCATAATCCAAGATCACTGAGAAATACACAATCACAAGAGACACAACATTTATCCTGGGAAACCCTCTAGGGGAAGAAAGCCCAGCAAAACTTCCTTAATATAGATAACCAATACAATGCCAAGAGATCTCTTATGCTAATACAGAAAGTCCTCTCCTAGATATGTGCCACTCTCTCTCTCCTTTGTCGATAACAGATCAGAACTTGTCTCTCAAACTGAGCAAGTGAGTTGTGTCTAAGTGAGGCGCTAGCCTCCTATATTTATACAAGTCTGGCACATGTGAAGTGTCTCTTCACTGGCACGGCCGACTTCTCAAACTGGGTGGGTAAACCCAACTTTATTATATTTCTGGGTCTCTTTATTATTTGTTGGGGC
>ML779702.1:978927-997969 GCA_009831015.1 Picea engelmannii | reverse complement strand
ATGTACCCTGGAAGGTTATCCTAATGGCCAGACTAGGGGAATGGGATGGATGAGCGGGATATAAGATGAAAAAGTGATAAGATGATGGGAGCGGACGATGGCTCTGCAAACCCCTCTTGGTGGCTAACCAAAACCCATGAATACCGGCTTGCTAAGTTACCCCATCAGTCACCCCAACAGTGGTCAAGTGGATTAGTGTAAGATCCAAGCAGTCATCCGAAATGAAAAGAACCTAATGCATATATAAGAAGGTTATAATGATCAAATATGACACATACCGTGATACCTCAGACCAATTACCTCATAGAGGAAGAGTCCTCTCTGATGCAAGCCCGGGCCGGTAGTGATGGAAGTTGGTACTGCTGACAGGACAAGTCTGGCTGAGAAGAAGAAAGATGGGCCCTCCAGGGCCATGCTCAAGTCACTCCTGCTCTCGGTACTCCATGTCTAGGACCATGTGGGCCTCGAGACATGATCTCCTAGTTATCCCTAGATATCGGGGATAACACATTAAAAATTCACTTTATTAGACTCAGCGGCTAATTAAAAAACATTCACTTTATAAATAAAGTGAATTACAAAATAGATTTGACTTGGATGCCTTCACGCATGTTTGATATAAAACCTGTGCAGAAGTTTATGGCCAAGCTACAAACATTCACACCCCCTCTTTAGCAAGGAAGGACTCCCTCTTAGCAAGGAAGGAATTCTGCACCAATCCAAGTTTGTCCACAAATGCTTGAAACTTCCCTTTTGCTAAGGGCTTCATTAGAATATTTGTAACCACAGCCATACTCTACCATGAGTGCATTACCATTACCATTACTGGCATTAGGTCGAGTGCATTACTGAGTGTTTAGTACGATAGAGGGTTTAGTAGGTTAGGTTAGATAGTGTTTAGTGCAGAATTGGTGAAGGTTGTTTAGTACGATTAGTGGATCAAGCGCCACCATCAGGACTGGAACATAACGATAACACTCGACAGGTCATGTGCTCGATGATTGGAAGGGGCATTTCGACGATTGGACCTGCGTTGGTTGTTGTTCCGTAGGTAGAGATCAGTCGGTCGCCTTGTTGTCCCGGGTCATTTGGAAGGGGCATGTTGATTTGTGGGTACATATTGGAGCTTCACTGCTCCTTTTTGAATCTTGTCTCGAATGAAGTGATACTTAATCTATGTGCTTGGACATGTCATGAAATACTGGATTCTCAGAGAATTTGTTCCAACTCTGATTATCACAATAAATGACAGTGTGATCCAACTCCTTATCAAATAATCCTACTAGTAATTTGTGAAGCCAGATGGCTTCACAACTAGCGGTAGTAGTTGCCATATACTCTGCCTCTATTGAACTAAGTGCCATTGAAGTCTACTTCCTATTGAACCATAATATCATCGTTGATCCCAAGCTCAAGCAACATCCTGAGGTGTTTTCTTGTCTGTTGCACTGCCTGCCCAATATGAGTCTGTATACCCCTGTGTTAACCCCTAGATTTTTACCCTTGAAAATCTTGAGGGTTAAGAGCCATCATGCACTATTTTGGCTGGCATTATGAGATTCTCCCAGAGTTTAGTACTTGCGGTTAGCAGAGGTTGGTTCCCATCAAAGACAGGTATATGATCGATACATGGTTGTTTTTGTTCAGAGTTAGAGCTAGATTGGTTTTCTTTGCATTTAAGAGAGATGTCTACATACAACATGTGTCCCTACTTTTTAGGAGATGCGGTTTGAGTGGGTCTCTTGACAGTTTGGAGCAGTTCTGAGCATACAGTGATGGTCCTTGCATGATTCTAGGCCGAATAACACTTTTTCAGGCGACATGCAAGAACTTTCTATTTTTAGCAGTTTGAGCTCCAGGCTCCAGATTCAGATCCTTAGCGCATATTATGGATCCTTGAGACATTATGAGTCTTTTGGAATTTTTCCGAGACGATGTGTCACAAATTTCTATTTTTAGCAACTTGAGCACCAGGGCTCGCACGTCAATTCTGATTGCAGATTTGAATTCCTCGCGGAAAATCGAATCCAATGAGTACAATATCATTGACATGCGAGGAATTTATATTTTTAGCAGTAGACACCTGATGGTGGTCTCATAGTCATTCCGAGCATTTTTGGAGAGTTTGGATCAGTTTCGACAAGTTTCAAATTTTTGGGACCGAATGGCTATTTTTTGAAATTTCTATTTTTAGTAGTTATCGTCATCTCTAGCAGTGACAAGTGGCAAGCTTAGATTTCGACATGTGGCAAAGTATCATGATGATGTAGCATCTACATGTCATCATGGACCAGGGGCGCATTTTCCAAGGATTATGCAGTAAATGAGAATTAATTAAGCTAAAGAGGTGGCACATGGGTGAGGTGGCATTTTCTGGAGAAAGTTTAGCCACTCAAGGCTAATTTTTCTCACTCTATTCTTCAAACTTCCGTATTCACTTTACATGCAATCATTTTTTAAAATTCTCCCTAAATTGATTTTAAACGCAAAATTCCTCAATTTTAGGAAATCCCTAAAAAATAGGGCAAATTTCCCTTTAACTCGTAACTTCTTCATCCCTTGGCCAAATTTAGCAATCTAACATGCATTGGAAAGATAAAATTATCCTCCATACACTCTCACTCATAAATCACCCATGCACATTACTCACCCACACTTATTCCCTCATGCACATTAATTCCTAAATTTCTCACTCGCACTTATTCCCTCAAGCGCATTAACTCCTATTTTCTTCACACTCCTCTCCTATATATTGGATGGTCTTCATTGGTTATTAGTCAGATATTGCAGCATCAAGAATAGTTTATTTTTCTCATTGCTCTCTCTCGTCTCTTAGTCTAGTGACTCATTCTTTGAGCAAAGTAATCATTCTATCGATTGTGGACTTGCCAATTGTGGCACAACCAACCCTCTTGCAATCCTATCAATAAAGAAATTGAGTGTTTGTGTTCTAACCTTGTTTCTTGTTAGTATTTTTTGAATTTTGCAATCTGATTTGTCATTTTCCTTAATTGTTCATTATGATTTTGCTAATCTTTTGAGTAGTTTTTTGTTCTATTTCTATTCTATATTCATTGTGCTAACCCTTCAAGATCCCTCCAAGTGAAAAAGTTGTATTTTCCCCATTGTTTTGGACAATTTTAAAACATTGTACAAGACGAACAACAGTTGTTTTTGGTCTTTTAATGCAGAAAATCAGACTTAGGATAGTAGCAAATCACCTTAGGGACTCCCCCCTGAGGCTAGCAAGCTCTAGCCCAAACAGAGAGGGGTCTAGCCCATGACAATTTGGGGCTTTTCTCCTTGAATTAGTCAAGTTTTCATCGTTGTTATAACACATTTATCAACTCAATTGGAGGGTGGAAATTTGTGCTAACAAATTGGCACAATTGTGAGGCCACCAGTAAGGTGGAGATTTTCTGGCTTTGATCCACTAAGTTTTTTCTGCATTCCCAGATTATCCTCATGACTTACCTGCACATAAATGTCTTAAACGCATACCTTTGTTTGCAGGGAGGTTGGGAGAATAAGTTGAGGATTACTTGGCTAAATTTTTGCAAGTGGTGGGCGATTTTGATGTGGAACATGAGGATGTGATGATGAGGATGTTTGTGTCAATCCTCGAGGGGGAGGCATGAGTATGGTACAAGTCCCTTCCTGATGCTCCCATTGATGGATGGGATTCCTTCCAAGAGAAATTCATTGAGAGATGGGCAAATACACAGGACATTTTCTTCTTATGCACAGTTTTTTCAATTATTAAGAAGCATGAAAGTGAAACTGTTTTCCAATTTAACACTCGTTTTTCCAAATTTTACAATAGAAATCCTAACAGAGTAAGGCTTAACGAAGTTGTTTCTTTGATTTATTATTTTGAGGCATTTGATGGTATTTTTGGTGTTTTTCTCAAGAATAAAGACCCTCAAAATCTGGAGGAAGCAAAAGTTGTCGCTATCAAGTTAGAAAGAAATTTTCTTGCAGCTTGTGAACTCCCTCCGATCCATGTCCCAGACCAACCAGTGAAGGTAACTCCACTTGATGATCTTCAACCATTGGTTGTTACAGAAGTGCAAGAAGTTTGTGTTATTGAAGATGAACCACAATTTGCACCATGTCAAGTTCCCAGAGATGAACAAGAGGGTGATAGCCCAATTTTAGATGATCTAGAACCAATAGCTGCACCATCTGAGTCACATGCAGAGTTCCAAGAAGATGCAGGTGAAAATTTGAATACTCAAGAGTGTTCATTGGTTCCTGCCATTGGTGAAGATGAAAAATTTCAAGAGGATAAAATTTTTCTAGAGGAGGAACCATAGATTAACTAAGAAGAGATCAGTCAACAAGGCATTTCATCCGTGCCCATCCTAGTAGAGGCTTCATCCTTGCCTATCACAACAATGGTTCAAGAACAACTTGATCCAATACCATTGCAGCAGGAGGAACCACCTTTGGTTCAACCAGAATATGATGTCCCTTACACTTTGCCTACGATTCCGCATCCCGAGGTTTTTCTTCGGGATCCTGAGACTGATCAGAGCTTGGATATCAAAGTACATCATGACCTGATCAAGCTCAAGATGATGGAGGTATTTTAGTAGGTGGATTCTAAGATTTTTGGCTCTCATGCATTCACGCTTCTTACTGTTGAAATACCATGTTCTAAATCCCAACCAGCAGCCTACAATCAATTAGCAGCCTTCATTAGCAAATATATCAAGGCAATTTTGGGTCATATGAGATTTTATGATTGGTCCCCTTCGAAGGTTGATTTTGTTGACCTCTCTCGTTGGGTTGATCATTTGGCTACATGGTTACATTGGTCCTTTGAGTATGACGATTTAATCATGGCATCTTTGAGGTAAACCTTTTGGGTTTAGGGTTGTTTTATTTCCTTTAGGCATTGTCTTTTCATCTATTTCCTTCTTGCTGATTTCTTACAGTTTTAGGACAACAATCTACATTTTCCTTGCAGTGTCTTTTCCCTTCAGTTATTTACTTCAATCTTTGCATAAGTGTCGCTGATTTTTTGCCTTGTTATATCAGCATGTGGTCGAGTCTTGTGTGTCTTTCCTTTCATGAATAAATGGTTGTCCACTAGTGCTTTTCCTGGGTCAAAATTCGAATGTCTATCCATCACATGCCGAGATTTTGTGTCTATCATTAGAGTGAGTCTAGATGGGGGTCTCATTTTGTCATTGTTCCCGAAGCATTGAGCCTTAGTATGGGTAGTTTTGAGGAGACATAGGAGTGTCTTGAGTCATCTTATGTATTGTTTCATCATTTCTTATCATTGATTCCTATGCTTTGAGTCAGTTGTCCCCTTCATCCATCAATAGGGATATGGTACATGGTTCTTTCATCTTGATCCGCTTGAGTTATCACTTCGCGTTGAGGGAAGATAGACATCATTTCTCTTCGTTTTAGAAGTTCATCCTGTATCGACTTCGACACATTATCTAGGGATGACCCAGAAGCAGAGCACTGTGGTAGTCGTTAACCTCATCGGCGACTATCTCGCATCTGACAAGGTTGAGTATCATTGGGTCTTGATTGGATAATCCTTGTCATTGTTCGACTTCAAAACATTTTTCAAAGTGACACGTTGTGCTCATACCTTTGGATCCATTGTCATTATTGGTGGTGTTCCTTCGCACTTGACAGGTGTTTACATTATTGACATCTCATTAAGTGACTCTCTCCCTTCTGTCGACGTCAACACATTTACTGCAGGGAGGAGTGTACATATTGGGTGGTAACATGTAGCGGATTTGGATGAGACCCCTTGTATTTCAGTGTATCAATGGGAGTTGTTTTATTGATTTGACTCCATGGCCCATTGGACAGGCATTGGTATCACATATCAACTTACAGGTTTTTCTTGATCAGCTTACAGGTCGTTCTTTCCTTCCACACATTTACAAGGGTACATTTTGGCACATATATTTTTAGAGCATCATTGGTACATATGCAGAGTTCTCACAAAGCAGTATTGTTACAGACACAAAGATTCTTACTGTTCTCGACTTCCCACGGGGAGATCTCATCCCCTTGAGTCACAATTGTTAACCCCTAGATTTTCACCCTTGAAAATCTTGAGGTTTAAGAGCCAGCATGCACTATTTTGGCTGGCATTATGAGATTCTCCCAGAGTTTAGCACTTGCGGTTAGCAGAGGTTGGTTCCCATCAAAGATAGGTACATGATCGGTACATGGCTGTTTTTGTTCAAAGTTAGAGCTAACTTGGTTTCCTTTTCATTTGAGAGAGATGTCTACATACGACAGATGTCCCTACGTTTAAGGAGACATGGTTTGAGTGGTTTTCTTAACAGTTTGGAGCAGTTCTGAGCATACAGGGATGGTCCTTGCATAATTCTAGGCCCAATAACACTTTTTCAGGCGACATGCAAGAACTTTCTATTTTTGGCAGTTTGAGCTCAAGGCCCCATATTTAGATTCTGAGCGCATATTATGGATCCTTGAGACATTATAATTCTTTTGGACTTTTTCTGAGACGATTTTTCACAGATTTCTATTTTTAGCAGGTTGAGCACTAGGGCTCGCATGTCGATTCTGATTGTGAATTCGAATTCCTTGCGGAAAATCGAATCCAATGAGTATAATATCATTGACATGCGAGGAATTTCTATTTTTTAGCTGTGTATTTTTAGCAGTAGACACATGGTGGTGGTCTCCTAGTCATTACAAGCATTTGTGCAGAGTTTGGATCAGTTTATGCAAGTTTCAAATTTTTGGGACCGGATGGCTATTTTTTGAAATTTCTATTTTTAGTAGTCATCGTCATCTCTAGCAGTGACAAGTGGCAAGCTCAGATTTTGACATGTGGAAAAGTATCAAGATGATGTGGCATCTACATGGCATCATGTACCAAGGGCGCATTTTCCAAGGATTATGTAGTAAATGAGAATTAGTTAAGCTAAAGAGGTGGCACATGGGTGAGGTGGCATTTTCTGGAGAAAGTTTAGCGAGTCAAGGCTAATTTTTCTCACTCTATTCTTCTCACTTTCCATATTCTCACTTTCCATGCAATCAATTTCTAAAAATTCTCCCTAAATTGCTTTTAAACGCAAAATTCATAAATTTTAGGATTCCTCTGAAAAATAGGGTGAATTTCCCTTTAATTCATAACTCCCTCATCCATTGGCCAAATTTAGCAGTCTAACATGCGTTGGAAAGCTAAAATTATCCTCCATACACTCTCACTCATAAATCACCCATGCACATTACTCACCCACACTTATTCCCTCATGCGCATTAATTCCTAAATTTCTCACTCACACTTATTCCCTCAAGCGCATTAACTTCTATTTTCTTCACACTCCTCTCCTATATATTGGATGGTCTTCATTGGTTATTGGTCAGATATTACGACAGCTAGCATAGTTTATTTTTCTCATTCCTCTCTCTTAGTCTAATGACTCATTCTTTGAGCAAAGTAATCATTGTACCGGTTGTGGACTTGCCAATTGTGGCACAACCAACCCTCTTGCAAGCAGCCTATCAATAAAGAAATTGAGTGTTTGTGTTCTAACCTTGTTTCTTGTCGGTATTTTGTGAATTTTGCAATCTGATTTGTCATTTTCCTTAACTGTTCATTGTGATTTTGCTAATCTTTTGAGTAGTTTTCTGTTCTATTTCTATTCTATATCCATTGTGCTAACCCTGGAGGATCCCTCCAAGTGAAAAAACTGTATTTTCCCCATCGTTTTAAACAGTTTTAATATGATGTCCAAGACGAACAGCGGCTGCTTTTGGTCTTTTAATGCATAAAATCAGACTTAGGAAAGAGGAAAATCAGACTTAGGAACTCCCCCCGAGGCTAGCAAGCACTATCCCAAACAGAGAGGGATCTAGCCCGTGACAATTTGGGGCTTTTCTCCTTGAATTGGTGAGGTTTTCATCACTATTATAACAAGTTTATCAGCTCAATTGGAGGGTGGAAATTTGTGCTAACACCATGAAACTTCACCTCACCATCTCCAAGATATCTCAGGCCATACTCTATTGTGCTTCTCAACTATCTAAGCACATATTTTGTTGCTACCCAATGCTCCTACCTTGGCGCCACCATGAACTAGCTCAAGGTCTTCACTGCAAAATGTATATCTATCCTAGTGTTGCCCAGATACATCAAGGAGCCTATAAACTACCTATACAACGTGGGATCTACCATATCTGAATTTGAAGTAGTGACCTTCTTCAGATTAGTGATCATAGGCATGGCCATGGGTCTGCAATCCTCCCTTTGGAATCTCTTCATATCTCAACTGCATACTTACCATGTCCAAGGAAAATCTCCCTTGGTCTCTGCCAAACCTCCAACCCCAAGAAGTAATGCATCATGCCAATGTCCTTCATCTCAAACTCAGTTGTCATATCTTCCTTGCACCGTGCAATGAGCCTCTGTGATCCTGTAAGGAGCAAGTCATCTACATACAAGACAAAAATGAGCAAATCAGCCTCAACAAATATGAAATATAAGTTGGGATCTGATTCACTTTTGGTGAAGCTCGTACTATGCAAGTATCCATCGATCCTAGAATACCATGCTCTCAGTGCCTGCTTGAGTCCATACAAGGCCTTTTTCAGCTCGCAAACATGGGGCTCCTTCCCACTAATCTCAAATCCCTAAGGTTGCTCTATGTACACTTCTTACTCAATTATCCCATTGGGAAAAGTTGTCTTTACATCGATCTGATGTATCCTCCATCCCATAATGGAGAATAAGAACATCACTTCTCTAATGGTAATGCACATGGCGACAGGAGCGAAAGTCTCCTCGTAGTCCACTCCCTCATTCTGGGAGAACCCTCTCGCCACAAACCTCGCTTTGTACTTCTCAATGCTACCATCTACAACATGCTTGATCTTGTAGAGCCACCTGGAACTCACCACTGACTTCCCCTCTGGTCTTGGCACAATGTCCCATACATCATTATTCATGATGGAGATGTATTCCTCCACCATGACATCCCTCCATACCTGCTGGTCTATTGCCTCCTGATAACTAGAAGGCTCAAAATCTATGACGCTTCTCATCAATGCCATGTAGTTCAAAAACTTCATCGGAGGTCTGCTCTCCCTGAATGTGCTCCTAGGACCCTCAACGTACTCCTAAGCATCCTTAAATGTTTGAGTGAACCATCGAGATCTCCTGACAAAACTAGAAGGAGCCAAAGGCTCCTCCTCCTCACCTAAAGGTTGTTTCCCTGAAATAAAGGTCGTTGGTGACCCAGGCTCAGCGTTCGAAGCTTCCTACTTGTCCTTTGTTACTGAAATAGGCTCATAAGACTTCCTAGAAGAAAATTCCTCCTCGAAGTTTACATCCTTGCTTACAATGGTCTTCCTCTAATCTAGAATGAAGACCCTGTAGGCCTTTGAAGTCTCACTATAACCCACAAACAAACCCTTCCTGTTGGAGGGCTTCAACTTGGTCCTCTTCTATACAGGTACTTGAATATAAACTAGACAACCAAAAATGTGAAAATGACAACCAAAAATGTCCTCCAAGATCCTGTGCGGACACATGTTATGGATGTAGACTGTTGTGTTGCATGCTTTTGCCCAAAGAAACATCAACAAATCCTAGTCATGAATCATGGCCTTGGAAACTCTTATGATGGATTGATTCTTCTACTTTGCAACTCCATTCTATTATGGGTTGTACCGAACAGTCAACTCCATCTTGATCCCTGCCTCCTTGCAGAAACCCTTGAACTCCTTGGAGGTATACTCACCCCCATTGTTCGATCTCAAAACCATGATCTTCTTCCCTGTTTGGTTCTCAACAAAAGATTTGAACTCTTGAAACTTGTTAAATATTCCATCCTTGGTATTTAGGAAGTAGATCCAAGTTTTGCGAGAGAATGAAGGAAACATAGTACATGCTTCCTATGATTGATGCTACTAACATCAATCCACAAACATTTGAATGCACCAGATCTAGGATCCCCTTGGATCTGTGCTCACTGCTTGGGAAAGCATCCTTGGCATGCCTACCAAGAATGCACCCTTTGCATATACCCTCCTGCTCAATACTAAAATCTGGAAGACATGTGATTATCTCCCTCGAAATAGGCAATGCCTTGTGATGTAGATGCCCCATCCTCTTGTGCCACAACTCACACAAGTTGTTTGTTTTATGAAATAGGGCTCGAATAGGTTCACCCTACAACCTGTATAAATTGCTTCCCTAACCCCGATTTCCTGAGTTGTTGTTGGGCTAGAATCTTTCAGTTTGATGAGGACTTACTAGTTCTTGAACTCTATTACAAAGCCCTTATATTCCATAAACAAAACTGAAAGCAAATTCTTTATAAGACTTGGAACAAACAACACATCTTCAAACCAAAGTTTAAAGAGTTACCTGACTGGAGTCGAAAAGGAATGGTACCAACTCCTCCTATTGGATAATTGGCATCATCACCAAGCTCGACTTGAACTCCTAAGACGTGCTTTGTTAGACTCGAAAATAGTTCTCGGGTCGATGTCATATGCCTCGATGCTCCATCATCCACATACCACGTGTTCTTCAGAACTGATGCAAGATACCATCCATAAATCCTTCTCGAACCTAGAGGAAAACTCGTTCATCTAAGTTTCAGTTGAAGCTGTTACTTGGTGTTGCTACTTCCCTTTACCCTTCTTCTTCGAACACTGTGATGCATAATGGTCGTTCTACTTCTTATGAAATATGTGTTAAAATGTTCAATGTGCTCGTTTCACCATAGAAAATATCACTATTGTCACCCAACCATAGGCGTGCAGCCACCCCTCATCACCTTAACCTTTGCTAGAAGAATGATTCTGGAAAGCCACACTACAACCAACAGATAAACCCTGGCTGCAGCAGTAGCACGATATGGAACCAGAAAACACCATCCAACTGTAGCAACAACACAAGACAAGGAGAGAGCACCTCCTCCAAGGGTAGCGCACAAGAGAGAGAGTCTTCACAACCACAGAACAAGAACAATACTCAACTGCAGCAGTTACAGTTACACTTCTTAGGCTACCACCAAGAATATCAGAATACCACCAAGAATGTCACCAAGAATACCACCAAGAGATACAAGAAGGTAGGGCGCATATCTTAGGCTAGATAACACTAGAGAGAGAGAGACCAATACATGCACTATACTTGAGAGAGTGAGTGAAGCGAGTGTGTACAAATGAGCTAGATCACCTCCTATTTATAGTGGTTCTTGTCACCTGTCTAGGCCAACTTGTCTTTCTAGAAGATAATACACTAATATTATTTATTCTATGAGCCGACTTGTCTTCTAGGGTTTTTACACATCTGTTTATGGTTTTTTTTCTTTTAGAATATTCTATTCTAGTCAAAGGTTACACATGGAGGTTAATAGCTCCCGTAGCTACCATAATATCAACACTCCCTCCTAGCTAGGGAGGTATTAACTGTAATGGTCTCAAACATGACCATCCATTTCACATGGTATGGGCAAGGCTCACATAGTATTGCAAACCATTCTACAGGTAGTATCATCATAGCCACACGAGCTATCTTATGATCACGCAAAATCAAGTCACGAGCATCATCATCACTATCCATCTAGTTGGCAATCACCTCCAACACTACCGGTAGTCTCCATGGAAATCAGGTAGTAGCACATACTTACTACAATTCCATCCAATAGATCACAACAGTGTTGATCCATAGTAGTACACAAGTGTTATCCATTGGTACACAACCACTCCTAGTAGCCCACAACTACTATCTAGTGACACACAATCACTACCAATGGAACACATCCACCACGGTAGCACATAGCTACTGTCCAGAGAACCATAGTCTCCATTGCAATCAACTAATAGCTACACAAGTTACCACCATGCAGTACAACAGTCTCCTAGCATCATATCATATCATCGTCTGCATCATCTCTTGAGGCCATACTCCATCTGAGTAATCGGGTATGATGTTGAATAATTCATGTGTTGGACTTAGCACACTCAATAGAGTGTCTCACATAAGTCACTCACTCAACAGAGTGATATAAAGGCTATTCTTCCTATCCTGGTCACTGCCTGTGACACAGGAAGAATGATTGTCCCAACAGATGTTGAAAGTCACGCCATGGGATACAATGACCATTCTTCTAATTCGAACATATGTCCTAGAAGAATGAAAATCCTCCCAGATATTGAAAGCCACGCCATGGGATACAAGGACCATTCTTCCCACTCTGGTCACTACTGTGAACTCAGGAAGAATGACTATCCTGGACCATTTTCCCCCCTCTGGACACTACTATGAACTCAGGGAAAATGTTTGTCCTGTACCAATCTCCCCACTCTGGTCACTACTGTGAACTCAGGGAGACGAACCGTTCTACCTGTCGGGGCAAAGCCCCATGAGAATAGTTGTCCTGGACCATTCTACTTGTCCGGGCAATGCCCCGGGAGAATAGTTGTTCATGGTACATCAACAATCTGTCAACCTTGACCATTCTCCCATTCTCCACAAGGAGAATGTTAGTCTATCAGCAATATGTTCTGCCTGGACCATTCTCCACCTAGAGAATGTTTGTCCACCAGCACACTGACTATCCATGATGCCATATATCAGCACTCCCTCCCAACCGAGGAATTCACCACCTCCCTCTCAACCAAGGGAGTTATCTCCACAAGTCCCAACTTGTCCCTCAAGTATGCAAACTTTATCTTGGACAAAGGTTTTGTCAAAATATCAATTGTCTGCTCATCGGTGGAGATGTACTGGAGAATCATTTCTTCCTTCTGGACTTTATCACAGATAAAATAGTACTTGATCTCAATGTGCTTCAACCTGTCATGGAACACAGAGTTCTCTGAAAGGTTCACACAACTCTAATTATCACAATATATCACAGTCATATCCAACACCAAATCAAATAGTCCATAAATCATCTTACGGAGCCATACTGCTTTCGTACAAGCATCACAAGCTGCAATATACTCTGCTTCTGCAGTGTTGAGTGCAACAGACTTTTGTTTCCTACTAGACCACGATATCATAGTAGAACCCAAACTGAAACATATACCAGAAGTACTCTTTCTGTCATCTGCACTCCCTGCCCAATCTGAATCAGTAAATCCATGCAGTTGTACGTCATTGTTTGAGGCGTATCTCAAACCATAATTTAGCGTCCCACGAAGATATCTCAAAAAGTGCTTTGCAGCTATCCAATTCTCATGTCTAGGTTCCACTTGGAACTGGCTCAACGTGTTCACAACAAAGCAAATGTCTGGTTGGGAATTAACCAAATACATCAATGAGCCAATCAACTGTCGGTACAGGGACAAGTCTACTAGATCAGAATCAGAGTCTCTCGGCTTCTTCAGATCTGTCACCATGGGAATTTCCATGGATTTGTAATCCATCATCCCAAACTTCTGAAGGATCTTTACAACATACTTCCCTTGCCCTAGGAAGATTTCACCACGCTTTTGACATACTTCTAGTCCCAAATAATAATGCATGAGACCAAGATCCTTTATATCGAATTCAGAGGCTAACTCCCTCTTACATTGAATAATGAGAGGCTCTGCACCTGTCAGAAACAACTCATCAACATATAGTAGCAGGATCACAGGTGCATCATTCACAACCTTGTAATAAAGGTTTGGATCAGCATAGCTCTTGGAAAATCCAAGTCTCGTCAGGTAACTGTCAATTCGTGCATACCAAGCTCTTCGAGCTTGATTGAGTCTATACAACACCTTCTTTAATCTACATACATGGGTTTCTTTCGCGTGTACCTCAAAACCTTGAGGTTGCTCTATGTATACTTCTTCCTCAATTACTCCATTGAGAAAAGCAGTCTTTACATTTATTTGATGTAAACTCCAACCCATGGTTGTTGCAAGAGGTATGATGTCTCTAATAGAGGTGTATCTCGCAACTGGAGCAAACTTCTCATCATAGTCTTCTCCCTTCTGCTGGGAGAACCCTCTAGCCACGAATCTTGCCTTGTATTTATCAATACTTCCATCCACACAATGCTTTATCTTATAAACCCATTTTGAAGTGACTACGGACTTTCCTTCAGGTCTAGGCACAATTTCCCATACATCATTTTTCATGATGAATTGATATTCTTCCATCATAGCTTCCTTCCATTCTTTCTTCTTGATTGCTTCTTCAAAGGTGGAAGGTTCTACATTGAGATGTTCTGGAGAACATGTAGTTTCTTCCTTGGGACCTTCATGTTTTTCTTCATCGTTGGGATCCATGGAATCTTCTATAGATTTCCTGAAGCCAATCTTTTCATCAAAAGTCACATCTCTGTTAATTTCAACCTTTTGTTGACATGGGACATAGATTCTGTAAGCTTTTGATGACTCACTATATCCAACGAATATTTCTTTTCTGAAGGTTCCAACTTCTTTATTTTGTCCTTGGGAACATGAATATAGACAGGACAACCAAAGATCCTCAAGTGTTCAACACTTGGCTTCTTTATGGAGAAAGATTCTTCTAGAGTCATGTTCTTCAATATACGATGAGGACTTCTATTCTAACCATATACGGTTGTCATAGTTGCTTATCCCCATAGAAACATGGACGGATTCTAGTCATTCATCATTGCCTTAACAGATTCTTCAATAGATCCGTTCTTTCTTTCTGCCACAACATTCTGTTGTGCATTATGTGGGACAATTAGCTCCCTCCTAATCCTAGTTGCTTTACAAAAGGCAACGAGCTCCTTGGAGGTGTATTCTCCTCCATTATCGAACCTCAAGATCTTTACCACTTAGTGAGGAGGTTGACATTGGTCCACACACATTTGTGTGAATGATATTCAAAAATCTTTTTGCTTTACACGCTTCCTTTAAAATTGGTACTTGGTGAGATCTCCTGCCTCACCGCTTGATGGAGTCATCTGCTCCATGTTTGCAACTGTCACTCTAGCTCCTTCTCAGAGCTATCACATGTGACCTGCCCGGAACAAGAACAACAAGAGAAAAAGTATTTCCAATAGCATTTTCATAAGAACATATCTATGGTAACAAGGATGGTAGTCATCATAGAATTACTAAGGAGACCTGGCCGAGAGAAAAACATGGAATATCTCCTAGAGGAGATGTTAGTTCATTTTGCAAACAAGTGCAATAAGCATCTATATCAATAGTACTTATATACAACCAAGTATACCTAGCAGTAATAGATCCTTTGAAAGATTGTTGTCACAACTATAGTGTTTATTTGTACTATAGCAACTATCAAACTTGATATGTGCAATTTGAAACTTAACAATTTGATCAATCAAACCTGGAACCTGGAGCCTCAACTGTTAGGGAGGGTGCGCTTGTTCCTCTGAATGTACTGAATCCAAGATCATTGCTTGGACAAAGTCTCTTGTACATCCCCTGCAAACACACTCATGCTTTGCTAGATGATGTAACTTTAAAAACATATACAAGTGCATACCTTTGAAATTTGTAGCATCGTTCAGCTTGTCTTTTAATCTGAAACTAGACACCATCTTGACAAGAAGAGGTTAGAAACTGAATAAAAAAGGTTCAATGATTAGAACAAGCTAGAAACTGAAGTTTTAACTTTGACCACAAAATCAATTTTGATCAAAAGTCAACCTTTGACTTTGACTTTGACAACAAACTCAAACTTGATGTTTTTGCTGGCTAAGGACACCAGAGGGTGTGCTAGGCTAGGGCACAATAGAATACCCAAAAATTAGGTCCAACACTTTACTGAAAGTGCCCAAGAATTTAGGTTAGGGTTTGCTACAGCTGCAAAATCAAAAACCCTAGTTGCAGCTGCTATTGGTGCTACAATGAGCTTGACAAAGAAATGTCAATCTACCTTCTAGCGGTTAGACTGTTCTGAAGGTAGTGTGGGACCATAACCTATTAAAATATTCAATGTGATCGTTTCACCATAAACAATATCACTATTGTCACCCAACCATAGGCATGCAACCACCCCTCAGCACCTTAACCTTTGCTAGAAGAATGATTTCAGAAAGCCACACTAGAACCAACAGATAAAGTTGCAACAATAACACGAGATGGAACCAGAAAACACCATCCAACTGCAGCAACAACACAAGACAAGGAGAGCGCACCTCCTCCAAGGGTATCGCACAAGAGAGAGAGAGTCTCCACAACCACAAAACAAGAACAATACTCAACTGCAGCAGTTGCAGTTGTACTTCTTAGGCTACCACCAAGAATGTCACCAAGAATACCACCAAGAGATACTAGAAGGTGGGACGCATATCTTAGGCTAGATAGCGCTAGAGAGAGATGTTAATTTTATAGCAGCTGCAAGAGCCATTCTCCGGGAGGATGGAAAAGACCCTAGCTGAGATCTAGGGCCCCCAGTGCACTCCTGGGGATTTGGTTTGGGACCAAATAGTCAGTGCCATGGCAAAAGACCCTTGTTAGGGCCCCAGTATATGACTGGGGTTCTTTTTCTGGGTCCAAACAGTTAAAGCCCCTAGATATGTCTAGGGCCCCTGGACATGGTCCAGGGTACCCATGCCTGGGGCATGGGTTTCTTGGTCTAGGAACAAATAGCTAAAGCCCCTAGATATGTTTAGGGCCCCTGGACATGGTCCAGGGTACCCATGCTTGGGGCATGGGTTGATCCTTGGTCTTGCACCTTGGTGGATAAGACCCCATAAATGTCTTGGGGCAACTTGATCTTGGATCAGGTACTTTGTCGGTATATGACCCTCCTTGAAGGTGAGCATGACCACATAAGGGATGTATTCCATATGCAATGATGATAAAGTTAATAAGGTCACCTTGAATATGAATGGACAAGTATTGCCACCAAGCTACCCTACCTAAACCCTCCTTTACCCTTGCTTGTGTTGGTTTGGGGTTTTGTTGTTTTTTCTTTAGGGTTAAAGTAAAGTTTAAATTAAAATGTTAATTAACATGTTTAAATTATTTAATTTAAACATGTTATCTTTAATTATAATTATTTTAATTTAATTTTCTTTATTCTTTGCCCTAGCCTAAAACTATAAATACCCTACCCTCTACCCTTCACATCACACATCTTATTATTGTTATTCTCTTATGCTTCTAGTGTGAGCGGATACTCTCTCTTTTGTTGCTGCCCTCTTTTCATTTTATTGTTGAAGGTTTTGTTGATTGTTTCGGCTACCCTAGAGGACTGTTGAGTGAGCTGCGACCTTCCTTCCTTTTGTTGTTGAAGTGTGGATGTTTGTTGCGACCCTTGTCCATTGTTGTTGGAGTGTGGGGTTTTGTTGCGGCCCTTGTCTACTTGTCATTGGAGTATTGGTTGGTTGATGTGGCCTCCCTTTGTGACTGTTGGTGCGTCCTCTTTTGTGGACCGTTGTGGTGCAGCTCATGGTGCAGCTCCTCTTGTGACTATGGGTGCAACCCTTATCTTCTGCTGTGAGTGCGGGCCCTTTTCTCTTCTGCTATGGGGTGATTGTAGGTGCGGCCCCTCTTTTCTTGTTGTGGGGTGACTGTAGCTCTGTTCAGACTGTGACCTCTAAATTTGGGTCTTTGACCTTCCTTAAGCTGTTTTGTGTGAGGGTTTATCCACAGATTTTCTGTGTGGGGTTTGGGTGATTAAAACCTTCTGTTTGTGTGAGGGTTTGACTATGTGAAGTCCTTGTGGTCCTATCTCCTTGGTGGCAAGAAAGTTCTTTCGTCTCTTGGCAAGAGATCCAACCTATATGGTGGATCTATGAGTTGGACTTTGTCTGAGCATAATACAAATGGTTTTGCATCTCTATGTGTGGTTGTGACCTCTTCAGAGGTAAGTCTTCAGGGCAAGGTAAGTTATCTATTTCAGATCTGAACTTTGTTTTGAGTTTTTGTTTTGATCTATCTAGATTTATGTATCATTGAATGTTATCAGATCTGGACTGTAAGTTGAGTTTTGGTTCTTGTTTTTGTAGTTTGATTTACTTCTCATGATCAGATTGTATTTCATTTTGAGTTTAGATCTGTAGATCTATATAAGTTTTATTCCGTCATTATAGATCTGAACTAATGTTTATTCTAGATCTACTCTTTAACTAAACTCTTAGATTTGTGTATTGTTTAAGTAGTGTAGTTTTATTTTCTGAATATAAGATCTAAGTATTATTCTCACAGAATTTAAAAAGACACTTTTGTTCTGCTTTACTGCCCTAAATCTAACATGGGATCGGAGCTAAGGTGGTTAAGAGAGCTCAAGGATCTAATCCTGAGCCTACACAGATCCATTTTTGTTAGGGTTGTTTTGCAGAAATCAGTCAACTAAACTAACTCAGATCTAAGCATGGCTTCTTCATCAGTTAAAGCTGAAGACAGACTTGTAGGAGCTGCAAACTTTAATGCTTGGAAATACAGAATAATAAATATTCTTGAAGAGAATGATCTAGAAGAATTTATCTCTAGGGAGATTGAAGAACATACCACAAACAAAGCTAGGAAAGCATATAAAAGGAAACAAACCAAGGCTAAAAGAATCATTTTTTATTCTATCAAGGACAACATGATGCCCATAATTGGTCATCTAAGGACTGCCAAAGATTGTTTTGATGCTTTGGAAAACCTCTATGAGAAGAAGGCACCTACTCAAAAAATAATTTTGAAGAAACAGTTACGTACTTTGAAAATGGGAAAGGATGATACAATTGCCACCTTCTTCTCCAAAATTGCTTAAACCAAAGATCATCTTATTGCAATAGGAGTTCCTTTAGATGATGATGACCTTGTTCAAACAACTTTTGATGGACTTCCTGCTGCTTGGGGAGTTTTTCTTGCATCCGTGAATGGAAGAGAATCTCAACCTAATTTTGAAAGGTTGTGGCATGACTGCTTAGAAAAAGAAGAAAGACTAAACAACAGAAATCACTATCCAATTTTGAAAAATCATGCCCTTGCAACAAAGACCAAGAAATGGAAGAAGTTTCCGAAGTCAAAAGGCAAAGGTAAGAAACCCCAAGGTAAGCTATCTCATCTCAATCCTCATTTATCTAAAGTTAAATGTTTTAACTGCAATAAGCTAGGACATTATGCAAGAGATTGC
>ML779702.1:919967-970117 GCA_009831015.1 Picea engelmannii | reverse complement strand
TGCATGCTCCTCCACCTGTTCTTTATCCTTACTCTTTTCCAATTCATTCCCTCTGCTTTTAAAGGAATCCTCATCCACATTCTTGGGCCAAAATCCATACTTGATGGTGAAATAGTTTTTAAAGGGCAACGATACAAAAATATCCTCACCAATTGCTAGATACTCTTGGTAGTGGTAATGCATGTTCTTAGTTGTTGCTAGCCTCCTCGAAATTTCAGCCCCTAGCTCTGAATCTATCTCCATCCTCTTTAAAGAGCCGTAGTATTAGTTTGTTGTAGATGACAATTTGGGGTGTTTACTCGTGGCTCTGCTCACACAACCATACATTGTGGAAAAACTTCGTTATTCTGGTGTTGGAATTTCGTCAAACACTTGGCAGACTGCTGTAAATGATGGCTGAAGATGGAATTTGATGGGACTGTAATAGATTCCAAGTTGGAAATGTAGGAAAACCCTCCAGATTATGATGTTGGACTTTCGTCAAACAATTTGCATACTTCTGAGTTTATGGCTGTAGGTGGAAATTTGATTGGACAACGATGTGTTTAGTGGTTTTGTTGGCTGTCTAGTGGTTTTCTAGACCCTTATAGCTCCCCAATGAAGTGCCAATGGTCGTATTAAAACCCATAAAAATAATGACCAAAACATTCACATTTAAATGAGCATATTAATGAAACTCTTTGCTAATTTTATTGATTATTACGGCTGAGCCACTACAATCAAAATGAAACTAAAATACCTCTTAACACTGAAGATAATGTTTGCCTTAGAAGCTGGAATCTTCATAGCTCACACAACCATAATAAAATTGGCTCAAAACTATCCCACGAACTGATGATGGATGGCGCCTCCTGTGCTAATTGTTCTGATGTTGGATTACTTGATATGGTAGCCCAAACGCTGAGACAACCCCTTGACAATGCAACGAACAACCAACCCAAAAGGAGGTCGACTAGCAGGAGTCTCCTCTTGCCAACTCGCGCAACAACAAATGAGGAAACGTAGCTCTGAAACGGGGGCTCGACCAACCAAGAAGGGACGCGCAACACCAAGGAGAATCGACCAGCAGTGACCCCAAGTGATTATCACGCTCCAACGAAGGCTCTCGACTTGAATGCTAGTGAAACTTGGCTCCAATAGATATAATCCACTACAACAATGGAGTCGACTTCAAATGGGTGTGAACTTGGCCCTCTACTTCACATGCTCGCCCAACCAAGATATATGCCCCTCTAGAAGCAATAACTCAGCACCACAAAATGAAAACAGCTCCAGAAGAGACTCACGACCTCTGGAAATGAAGAAAACGACCAGCCATTTGCATATACAACTTCAGAACTGTGAGCAGCAAGGAGATGTGCCCAACCAAGGTCCCCACGACTTGGGAATGAGACAATCATAGCAACCAATGGACCACACGCCACTGGAGATGAAGTACGTGACCCACACAAGAAGAAAACGCCCCAATACCACACGATCCTGAGGGTACAGAACGCAGCCACACAGAACTCAAAATGATCATTCAACAATGTCGCCCACAGCTGGCCAAGATCATGCTCTGATACCACTGCAATATCCCGAATTCAATAAAACAGAAATTTAGCAGCAAAATCGATAAAAAAAAATAACCAGCAAATTTCTTCATTAAATCCATAAACAATGAAGTACAAATGAGAGATCTGTAGGATCTTCTCCAATATCAGCTAGGCCAGATGGTTTCACTGGCGAAACCAAGTAAACTAGGGTTTTGAAACCCTCATGCTCACAAAAGCCCAATACAATATTTTCATAAACTCAATCATAGATCCCAAAAGGCTCTCCTCTCCTCCTCTTATAATCCTTCGTTGGGTCTCTTTAGTGTAACTACTTTTCCCCCCTTTATTTTATTAAGTGACTAATTTCACTTTATTTTTATTTAAGTGCCTTTATAAGGTCACTTTCATACAATAACATTAAATGCCCCTTAAGGGGAAAATTGGGAACATTACACTTTGTCTGGTTTCTATTGTTGCACATCAATCCCTTCCTCTTCCTCTTTCTCTTTGTGGCTTCATCTTCCTTCTCCTATTCCCTACTAGCTCTCATGGCTTTCTTTCATGGGCTGTTCAGTGCCATAGTATGGCAGCTCCCTTTTTCCAAGGTAAAACTCCTTTTTCCTCTTATCTAGAACTTTCAAACAGAACCTCCTCTCTTCCAATTCGAATTTTCTCTCTTGGCATGAGTGGAAGGTGGCAAGAGAGTCATAATCCAACTTTTAGTTCCAATAATATGGGGGACAAATTACCCCAAATGCAGGAGGTGGTTGCCTATATTTAGATTGTTAGGTCGACTTCTCTCTCAACTTAGACTATAGGTTAGGCTCAATATCGACATTATATAAGAGTGAAGGATTAGGTAATGGCAAGGTGGGTAGGACAAGTAAACAAGAAATATAGATAGCTAGGCATACAATATTCCCTTGTACCCCCTTGACTTTCCCCTCTCATGGTAACATAGTTCCTTTTGGTCAAATGGGTTTAGTTCGGGTGGTTGGGAAGAATGATTGTTATACTCCCCACCAGGTTAAATTCCCGCATGTGACATGTTGAGCTCTTAACGAGTATATTATTGTAATGGCTTCAAGCCCTGTTGTTGACCGGCCTTGTGCCCTAAAAATTCTTGGGTTTACCCTGGGTACCAGCCTCGAAATGAGGAGAAGTACTTGAGGGTTTTCCCCGAGCAGTGTAATCTAGAAAAAAAATCATAACCCCTTTAGATGCTCATTTTTAGTCAGCCCTGATATTTCATTAATTTCAAATGTCAATGTTTACAAGTATTTAGAATCACCATGGCATGTCTACCTCATGGTGTGAATAAGGCATAGTGATAAAACATCTATGCAACACATTTAACATACACAAAATTAAGTTTAGATCATCCGAACCAAGACAAGACATTACATAAGGTCGAGAGCTGGAAGAAGGTCTTATGTCTGGACTCTGTACAGGAAGATAGGGATGGTGCTACTGCCTCATCTGTGTGAACTTTCTGAGCAGTTTTCATTTTGTTATAATCAGTCTCTATTTGGAGATGGCTTATATATTTTGCTGGGTACAGATTTATGATTCTTGGGATATGCTATTATCTATTTTAATGTTTTGGGTGGAGAGGGCATCTTAAGATGCAGTAAGTGGGTCATTTTTTGTATAAGAATACTTTTTGTATGGACTGTCTCCTAGGTTACAAATTTTCAGAGATTCAATGAATGTGATAAAGTGGATAAAGGAGGAGCAAAATTGTACTCTCTTGTATCCAGTATTGGAGGAAGTTGGTGGGATTTGCAATGCTTTCACTTAACTTTCATTTAATCATATTTACAGGGAAAGGAACACCATTCCAGATGATCTCTCAAAAGTTGGAACACATATAATACATGGTATCCATTATTGGAGTAAGTTGGGGGGATTTGCAATGCTTTCACTTAACTTTCATTTAATCATATTTAGAAGGAAAGGAACACCATTCCAGATGATCTCTCAAAAGTTGGAACACATATAATACATGGTATCCATTATTGGAGGAAGTTGGGGGGGATTTGCAATGCTTTCACTTAACTTTCATTTAATCATATTTACAGAGAAAGGAACACCACCATTCCAGATGATCTCTCAAAAGTTGGAACACATATAATACATGGTCAATGGTTCATTCTGGAAGACATGTTGGGTCAGACCTCCAACTATTTTCATCCACCTTTCCATGAAGGAGCCCAAGTTTGAATACTTCTGCTAAGTTCTTAATGAAGAATCTTTGTTGAAATACCCGATCTGTCTGTTGGGGAATTTTTAAACTATATATATATATATATAATCTGTTTTATATTTAGCAAAACAATATTGAGCAAGCAGGGTTTGTCCTCTATGGATGGCCAAGGAATATCTCTGAATTGGGAAATCTGGGACTTGATATTTTTTGCGATGCTCAATATATTATTTTTTATGTCTATACTAGATGGCAGGTTTTTTGGTACTGTTTGGCTATAATTGCCAGGGAATGGTACAGTCCATAGACCTGAACTATGATAGTCATCATACTGAGTGTATGCAAATGCTATCAAAGTATCTGAAAAGTGTGGTTTTGTTTTGTTTTGTTTATTGAAATAAAATTACAAATTTTTTCTGCCAGAAAAAAAAAGTATGGACGACGCGTCTCCCAGAAAATGATGCTATTGAAAGACTTTTTCTAGATATTATAAGTAGATAGACTGGTTACAGGAGTCTTTTTTTCATAACTTTTTTTTTTGAAAAGTGCAGGATGCACCTTATAAATATAATTTCCTTTCTCTCTGTGAATAGATATGGTGATATTTTTCTTTGTAAAAAAAAAGGCAGAATTCAAAATGGACCAAAGTGACAGCCAAAACAAGGCTCTTATACAAACTGATACAAGCATGCAGTGGAAGAATGTACGAGAGAATGAAATCCCCAAAAATATATATCTTGTTTTTGTAATATGAATGAATAAAAAATTATAATGTGTGTTTGTCATACTATTAGAGATTGAAGAAAAATATAGATCTTCATTCACTATAAACTAGTTTAGAATAAACTATTGACAAAAATAACTTTCCTCACATGAGGACAGCTAAAAATAGCCAACATCTAAGATAAACAAAAAACTAAATGCCCTATGTCTCACCAATGGGATCACAAGATTATTGGGCATTAACTCAGAACACCAACCCAAGGGTAAACTCATAAATATCCACACATAACTCAACATAATAATCCCTATAATGATTATGAGTCCATCTATTACAAAATATGTGTACCATTTGCTAGCCACAAACAAGTCCAGGGAATCAGATTGGTTGTTCTAGCTGCCTATGCCAACTTCAACAAGAGCATAGCTGCTCCCTAGCTACAACTAAATAGGGAAAGGATTCAAATACCTTGTTGGCTACAACCCAAACCAAGGCCCTCTTCCTAACTACAACCAAAAAGACAGAAAAGACCTTAAGAACCAAGCCCTGGTTGTCGTCAAAACCAAGAGGGGTAGCAATGATGAAAATAAGGAGAAAATAGCATTAGACAAGACCTAAAACCATAAAAACAAATTCCAAATACAGATATATTTTAGCATGGGTGAGTTGGAGGAAAATGTAAAAGAAAATTAAAATGTTCATGAAAATTTGATTTTCCCTTGAGCGAACTGAAGGTGGTAATCTCTTTGATGTATAACCTTTAAACCTCTTCTTTCCAAAAGCAAAACAAAATATTCACTTTATGGTAAGCACACCCTCGTGTCTGATGGGGCATTATCATTGAGTATCCACTTTACAAAATTGGGGTGTAACTGTTTAATTCAAGATTTTTTAATTTTCAAATGCACAGTTACCACATTTGCATGTGCCAAAATCCGGTTCTTACAAACAAAAGTTAAATACAGCCCTCAATTATCTTTTAAAAAACCTGCTCAAATAGACAAATTGCACAAAATAGATACAAGTAATTGTATTCTAATTCAATTAGTAGGCTCCTTCAGATATAATGTAGCAACTGCAAATCCCTGGCAACAAATTCTAAGGTACCTATTTAAGTTACATATATTCTGTCTTTACAACATCCTTATTAGTCAAACAAACGCTGACTATCAAGCACTCATGTGAGTAAACTTAGGCATTTTCAGGCATTCTCTTATTAGAAAAAAAGATATTTTCGTTCCAATGGTATTTCGTGCAATTAAGGTTGATAGCCAAAGAAAAACTGTGATCCATGCAGCACAACAAATGGAAGGCAGTCCAATATAATGACCCATTTGTTATTTTGCCATTGTGTGAATAAAACCCACACAACAAATGGAAGGCAGTCCAATATAATGACCCATTTGTTATTTTGCCATTGTGTGAATAAAACCCACATTAGAGATCAAACTCATCATCTGCAAGTGCCTCTTCAGCAGCCGCCTCCTCATCATCATCATCCAATCTGAAATAAGGATTGTGTGTCTCAGGCCTAAATCTGTATCCTGTGAAAATGTAGAAGGCCAATGTAGCCAGCTCTGTTGTCAAATCACAGGTCCATGAATACTGGTAGGATATAATTGTTCTGAGGACAAACACAACTATCCGAGTAAAATATATGTAACTAACCACTATAATGTAATAATGACGAAATAGCATGAGCTTCATTAAGCTTCTAGCTGCCTTGCCATCAGTAAGGGCAGCTTCTCGCAGATGCTTGATGGACCAAATTATAGGGAAAAGTACAGCAAAGCAACAGATTACATCCAAAAGGAGCAACAATTGAGTCCAAGTAACCCAATCCTTTCTTGCTGGGCCCGTCTCATCTATCACAACTGCTGCAATGTTAGCAAATACCTGAAGAGGAATCACTATCATGAGAACTTTCTTTTCTTTTTCCTGTAAAAAGGGTTTCAGAATGGACCATCCCGTGCCAATAAGAACGATTACTGTAAAAAGCATCACTCCCTTCAAGAAACTAAATCCATAAAATGCAATATCCCACCCATGGGCCGTTCCAGTTCTCTTCATATAGGATTTTTCCTCTGCCTCACAGAGTAAATCAAGTRCCTTCATGAGAACCAAGATACCCATGAGAATATGGATCATGTGRACAGTCCGCTTCTTCTTCCAGCATACATACGACCACCCCCCAAAGAGCACCAGATACAATAAGAAAAAATCAAAAAAGAGCCCGGGCAGCTGGGTCTGACCTACTGATAAATAATCATTTTTCCCGTTGCTCTGTAAATTATACATGGCCGTTCTCACATTCATCCAAACTTGAACTGAAGGCAAACAATTGGCAAACTTGAGGTTATATTCATCTGCACCTGGTGCAGCAAAGGATTTGTTGACCATCCTACTGGACGGATCAATTTCCTGAAAGGTAAAGAGTGGTTTGATGAGAGGGTTCTGCAGCACACAGCTTGCTTCAGACTCACCCAACTTAGAGTACTCAATCAATACCTGAACCCAATTCTCTTCTGTAATTAAAAAGAATCCCATTAGAGAAAGCTCCTCGCTATTAGAGATTCCAGCAGAATAGGATATGTTGGTGAGTATGATGTCCAGGTGACCATTGTTGGTGAAACCAAATTTCTCAAATTCAATCACAGACCTACTGTCTGCATTTATTGGTGTGTGCTTGATCTCTGCATATGATGATGGCATAAAAAATGCTAAAACGTATACCAGTATTGCAAAAGCTAAAACTGTAGAATAACCCATTTGCGAAAAGCCTGTTTTTCCACAAACTCAAGCAAAAGCATACAGAGTATGAGGAGTAGGAGGAGCTGATAGATCTATATAACAACAACTAACTATATATCAAACCTGATATCAAATGGCCCTTAAAAATGCGCTCTGCAATCAAAAATAACGAATGGCCTTCTCAGACTCCAGAACAGAGATGCTATGCCGCTGCCATGAACCCCCTGATCGCGTGTATACACAAAAATTGAGAACTGGGACGAGACCTTTCAATTGCAGTTGGAATTGGATTTGTATCGGGAGGACGTTGACTTCAAACTAATAGAGTAAACTGTAAGGCGCATGTTACACACACTATCAACATGCTGCTGTTCCGTTTGTTAATAGCCGAGCGGAAAATATTGTAACTTGTAATGAAAGGAAGAGGATCGCAATCCGGTAGAACTTCGCATCAATGATAGGTGAGGTTGGCGAATCATTTCACCAGTGGTGCCCTCATCCTTAAGTGTTAAAGGCCTACTCGATCTTTTACCTAAATTGTCCGTGTCCAAACCTGCTAATTTAATTATTATTAGTTCAGGTCAAACTACTTAAATAAATAAATGATTGTTAGTACCTTTCTACGCTAGTGTTTTTATTTTTTTTAATTATTAGAGCGTGTCAAACCATTTAATTTATAATAATAATAATGTCATTTACGTCCAAAGGGGTTGGATCTAATGGTGGAAAGTGATGAATTTTTCATCAAAGCTATGGGGCATCTTGAGGTTGTGGTTGAATGTGTGGTTGCACCCAGAGATATTATATTAAATGATATCATGACCCATGCACACATAAGTGGATCAAAGCCCACCCCCATGTTCTTCAATTTTAAAATCTTTGAGGTGTAGGATAGTCGGTGACGAAGCGTGTTGTAAGGCACTCTATGATGTGAAAGTCACCGATTCGAAACCTGCGGGGACAAAAAAACGTTCTACAAAATGATTATTTTCTGACGATATTTTCCGAGGACATTTGCCTTAAATTTAGCGAGAAATTGTTAGATCCACATATTTGAGTAATTATTTATGTATAATGTGAGTGCCCCATGGGTTTTTACGGCAAGCTAAATCCATTTGTGCATTCAGAAATGGATTTTAAACAACAAAAAATAATGATTTCGTGCAAATTTATATCGTCGGATTCCAACAAAAAAATAAAAAATAATTTTGTAGAACAGTTAGACAACGCCCTTAGCTATATACTAAATTGATATATGAGATTTCACATATTAGTGCACTGGAGGACTTTATCTCTAGAGTGTTTATCTGCAATTCCCAACACTCAACCACTCAAAGCCACTGATTAAACTTTAAATTGGACTTTGAATTGTACAATACTTACTTATATTTTTATTTTTATTTGTTCAATTAGTTTTGATTTAGTGGAGTGTCAAAATTATAGTCTTCTTCCCAAAATTGAGTCGAAAAAAAAAAATTCTTGAATTTCGATTGATTAAACAATATTGATTTGACTTTTTTTATCTTTACCAATTCAAAAAATCAAAAGTTTTGAGTGTATATGTTGCAAATGCGGTGGTTTAAAGGAGTTGTCTAATCTTGCAACAAACTTTCCTCCAATTGCTAAAATACCACGATGTAGAAAGTTAGAGTGGAAGAATATAACAAAGAAAGAAAGTGATATGCAATGAAACATGAGAATGCGAAAAATGCATAAACCAATTAAACAATATTTGTACTAATGATATAAATATATAGTGCATGGATCTCACCATTTCTTTAACTATATTTGCTTTCACATCAACACCTTATCAAGGGATAATGATATAAATATATAGTGCATGGATCTCACCATCTCTTTAACTATATTTGCTTTCACATCAACACCTCATCAAGGGATAAGGCTAGGAGAAGGAAAAATAGGATCTAATACACACTTATAATGTGAAATACATTATATGTGATATAGGACTCTATGATTGTATAGGGAGCCATATGTTAATTGCAACACCATGTTTTCTCCCATAACTGTAATTATGTTAAAACTTCATATAATGTGATTATGAAGCATGTAATTATGTTGTTGATTAGTAGAAAGCATCAGAAAATCGACTAAAAGGGAAACATCTTAAGTACTAGCCATGATATCACTGTTGAGATTTGGGTACCTTGGAAAGTGGTCCCCTTGTATTTGTGAGCTTCTAAACACATGAGGGAAGTACTTTGTACCTTGTACCATGTACTTTATGTCTAATTACACTTTGACTTAGGAGATTTAAGTCAAAAGTGAAATTTGGTCATTTTATCCTAAAATGACAATTAATTCACTTTGTGAGTGAATTAAGAGACATAAAGTGAAACTATGAAAACTTAAGTAAAGTGGGTTTTGAGTTGAGATTTACTTGAGATGATCTCAACCATTGATTAGAGATGAGATGAGATGATCTCATCCACCCAACTTTTAGGTTTCCTTATACTTCCTTAAGGAGGGCACAAGGGGCAAATGAGAGTTCATTCCTTCATTTGTTCACTTGGAGAGTTTGAAAAAAAACATGATGATGAGGTTTCGGGCATTTGGTGAGGCTAGCTTGGGCACTCCCTTCTATGGGGATATGTAATGTCCCTTTCAAAATAGGAGCTCCAGAGAGGAGGCTTAATGATCTAAACCACCCCATTAGACTATAGCCAGGGCCATAAAAGGGGTAAACAGAGTTACTAGAGGTCACTCCAGTCAAAGGTATTATGTTCGGAAAGTGACATTGAGCTAAAAATGGTTAAAAGCACTTTTAAGTCATTATGAGCTAAAAATAGAACAAATGAGCTAAAATTAGAAGTCAATAGTGAATTAGGGTTTCAGTAGTGAATTAGGGTTTCAATAGTGAATTAGGGTTTTGGAAAGCAATAAGAGAAGAGTCAGCGACCTAATTCATCATTATGCAGATTATGACTTGTCATTGAGGAGAGAGGCGCATCTTAGGAGAGATAGTTCAGTTTATTCCAGGAGGAAGACACCATTTGGTTGATTTCGGTGTTGAGAGACACACCCTAGTCACCTGGAAGATCACATAGGTCTTCCATCATTCTTCAGCAGTAGTTACGCAGGGTTCAGCAACAAGGGTGCATTCATCCAAGATGAGGGTGTAGCTCCTGAGGAGGTTTAAGAGATCGACTTGTCCCACTCAGGGAGAATTTCGAGATTTCCCTCAGACCCATTTGAGAGGAAGGCAAGGCATAGCTTTTGCCTGGTTCCTCTCCAGATTCCGGTGGAGGAATCATCTGGGGCGCATTTTCCAAACTTGGAAGTGCGACACTTTTGGCGGATACATTCAAGGTTCCTAAGCGAGCATCAGGCCATATTCAAGGAAACCCTTCTGACCCATTTCCCAGTAGACCAAGGTGGTCATTTTGAGACACATCTCAGCCAATTTCGACGGTGGAATCACTAGGGCGCATTTTGCGAGTGAGAGAGGGGCGCATTCCCCTAAGGGGATCCATCCAGGGTCCAAACCCATCAACAGAGGGGTCCGACAGTTACCAGGACTAAGAACTAGAGTAGGGCGCATCATTTGGGACAGTTCTTAGGCCATTCTGAGAGGTATAGCCGCTAGGGTGAACTTTCCAGACTTCCAGCAGTTACCGTACAAGCTTCCATAGTTCCAGCGCATCCATTGATCCCGCAGTGCTCGCCTATTCCGGGTATTATCATTTAGTTTGCTTATTGTATTCTGGCTAAGATCCTTTTGTCTTTTGATCTAACCGAGTGATTCACTTTATTCAGCTGCATTCAGACTTTTGTACTCCACAAAGATATCATAATATAAACTTTGTAGTCCTTTGTTGCATTTATTATTTGTATGACCATTATATGTTGTAAACAATTAATCCTACACACACATTAGTAGTGTTTCATAAACTAGCCAAGTCGGGAACATTACAGTGGTATCAGAGCTTTAGTCTTGCCAGCCTATGACTAAAGACGATGAGTGCAGCAAAAGACCCAGAGGACCGTGAACACGTAGGTGACGAATATGTCACTTACAACAAGCGTAGGGAAAGAAGGTCTAGGCTTGACTTTCCTCCTTTTCCTCCTAGCTAAGAGGAAGATGAAGAGGCACACAGAGAAGCAGAGAGAAGGGCAAAGCGTGAGGCTGAGTGCAAGGCAGAGAGGATGCTAGGAGACATATATGAGCAACCAGAGGGCAGTGGCAAGGCCCCCATGGAACCAAAGACATCTTTCATGCAGGTTATTAGCGATATGTTATCTAGTCAGCGGACCATGTCTCAGTCCTTGGCATAGGTGGTTGATAAATTGGCTAGAGTGGGCACCCTAGAAACACAAGCCCCGCATGTAGCATAGGGGAACTCAAGAGCAGGCAGTAGACCCCAGTCACCCACTCACACATACACCTCTGTGAGTAGGATTCCCAAACCCTTGTTTCCCAGTTTCCAGAGGGCACCCCTGGTAGCAACACAGTCGTCGATAGCATAGAGGTCGCCCACTCATGCAGAGGACATAGCAGAGTATCAGATGGAGTATGCAGCATTGGGTCATGACTTCCATCAGGACAGGACCCTAGTCGAGTACTGTGGACTCAGACTCAGGAACTGACCCAAAGAGCCACAGAGAGGAGCACCGCAACAGTAGCAGGGGCATAACATGGATTTCATCCGAAAAGTTGGTAAACTCACCATACCTTCTTTCACAGATCGTCCAAATGCATGCCAAAGATTGGGTACAGAAGCTAGACACATACTACAGGCTCAATCAGATGATCGAGATAGAGGCCATCAGTTTCGTGACCTTACACTTGGAGGGTGACCTACACGAGTGGTGGTATCATGGATTGGTGACATTGGGTCACAGTCGCATCACCTCCTATAGGGAGTTCATAGGGAGGCTCATGGATAGGTTTGACAGGAGGGATCCTGAGATCCACTTCAGGGATCTAGCCCAGTTGAGACAAACTGGCACAATAGAGGCATTCATCACGAAGTTTCAGCGGGTAGCATGGCAGTGACAGTTATATCAGAGCCCAGGCTGATCATGCTATTCACAGAGGGACTCACAAAGCCTTTGATAGGATGGGTGAAGGCATATATGCCTCCCACCTTGCAAGATGCCATCCTTCGCATTCGATATTTGGAAGACTCAGTGCCAAAGACTAAAACCTTTTCCAAACCCTTCGTACCCCAGAAGGATCGAGACAGGAAGCCATTCCAGAGAGAATGGAAGGGCAAGGATAAGTTGGATGATGAGACTAGGCGAGAGCTTGTGAGGAAGAAGCTTTGCTTCAACTACAGAGACCCTTGGGTCCCATGCCATAGGTGCATGGGCAAGGGAGAGATTCATTATATTAAGGTGGCAATAGACAGTGTGGACAGTGAGGAGGAGGAGCAGGACAATGGATCCATTAGCTCAGAGGAGGAGTTAGCACAGGAAGAGGAGCAGCCTCCCCATAGACCACCGACACCGGTAGGAGCCCATCCTCCAGTAGTCCCACAACCGCCTGAGCAGGCTAACAGGAGGAAACTGGCAAAGGGAGGAGTCATAGCGACCCTTTTTGGTGTTCCCAGGTATGATACCCTCCGGATCAGAGGGACTATTCAGGGGCAATGAGAAATCGCCCTAATAGATGGTGGGGCCACCCACAACTTCATCGACGCTTCACTAGTATCGAGACGGGCACTTCGTACATAGGACTTTGAGGGGTTTGATGTTGCAGTAGCAGATGGCCGCACAGTGGAGTGTCTAGATAGAGTCCCAGACTTGGAGGTAAAGTTAGGCAACTACACAGTGAGAGACACATTTTATGTGGTTGACCTATCTGACACAGATGTGGTGTTGGGAGTCCAGTGTATGATTACCTTGGGAAAAATCACCACCAATTACCAAACCTTGGAGATGGGATTCAGATACCATGACGAGAAGAAGGTTGTTCTAATATGTACGTCGACAGGAGCACCCAGGACAGTTTTAGCCAAGAGGATGGAGAGGATATTCAGACATGGGGAGGTAACATATGTTTCCAAGTGTTTGATCAAGGGTCGACAACAATATCATACAGAGATCAAGAATTTGTTGGGACGACATCAACCATTTTTTGAGTCGATTCCACCAGGGAGACCACCTGACATGGGGTTTGAGCACACCATTGAGTTGGAAGAGGGGGACAAACCGATGATCACCCCTCCTATCATCATCCTAGGAGGTTCAAGGATGAGATAGATAAGGCAATCAAGGAATTGCTAGCGACGGGATACATCAGACCGAGCAACAGCCCATTCGCTTCTTCAGTTGTCTTAGTTCTAAAGAAAGATGGCACCACGAGGATGTGCATTTATTACTGAGCCTTGAACAAGAAAACCATCAAGAATCGGTATCCTATCAAGAGTTGATGGATGAACTGCATGGGGCAGTTTTCTTCTCAAAGATTGATCTATGCTCTGGGTATCACCGGATCAACATCCGAGAGTAGGGCATAGAGAAGACGACATTTCAATGTCACTTTGGACATTTCAAGTTCCTCGTTATGCTATTTGGGCTAACCAATGCACCCGCTATGTTCCAGTCTTGCATGAACCACAAATTCAGGGATCAGCTGAGGAAATCAGTCTTGGTTTTCTTCGACGACATCTTGGTCTATAGAAAGACATGGCAGGAGCATATGAGGCACTTGGATTAGGTATTGAGCATCATGAAGGTACAATCATTATATGCCAAAGAGTCCAAGTGTGAGTTTAGTATGACAAAGTTTCTTTACTTAGGCCATATCATCAGTGCATAGGGGGTACAGGTGCACCAGGAAAAGATCAGGGCCATTCTGGACTGGCCAACGCCCAAGAATGTAATAGAGTTGAGGAGTTTCTTTAGGCTGTGTAGCTATTATAGGCGGTCTGTCCGGGTTTTTTCTCAGCTTGGAGCACCACTGACGGATCTTACCAAGCTTGGGGCTTTCATCTAGACTGAGGAATAACGGAAATCCTTTGATCACATGAAGGAATTCATGAGCACTTGTCCAGTGTTGGCATTACCAGACTTCACCTTTCCATTTGTACTAGAGTGTGATGCATTCGACAAGGGTATTGGGGTAGTTTTGATGTAGGGAGGACACCCCATTATATTCGAGAGCAGGAAGCTCAGTTAGCCAGAGAGGTTGTACCCCATTTATGACAAGGAGATGTTGGCAATCATGCATGCCTTGACCAAATTCAGACAATATTTGGTGGGCAACAAATTCGTGGTCAAGACAGATCACAATAGCTTGAAGTATTTCCTTGAGTAGAAGGACCTCAGTGAGCACCAACAGAAATGGGTGACGAAGGTACAGGCATTCAACTTTGACATAGAGTATGTCAAGGGGAAGAAGAACATTGTGGTTGATGCACTATCGAGGAGACCTGTGGCCTGTTCTTTGATGGCAATTTCAGTAGATTGGAAATCCCACTTGTTAGTGGAATATTCCAAGAACAAGTTCGCTTGTGAGGTAATGGATGGACAAATACAAGATGACAGCTATAGGGTCATTAACGATGTCATATTCTACAAGGATAGAGTCTACTTGGTGCCAGATTTAGGGCTTAAGAAGAAGATCCTCACAACAGTTCATGATTCACCACTAGTAGGCCATCGGGGGTTTTTCAAAACCTATAGACAGATCAGGGAGAGGTTCTCATGGAAGGGCCTCAAACAAGACGTTATGAGACACGTCAGTGAGTGTGTGACTTGCCAGCAGAACAAGTCAGAGCATGCACTTCCAGCAGGGCTACTTCAGCCACTCCCCATTCAAGAGCATAAATGGGAGAGTATATTGATGGACTTCATCACAGGCCTACCCAAGGTCTAGGGTAAGGACTGTATCTATGTAGTGGTCGACATATTGACCAAGTTTTCTCACTTCTGTGCCATACTGATAGAGTACAACGCAGTTCAGGTAGTCAAGCTATTCTTCAGGGAGGTCTTTAGACTTCATGGGTTACTAAGGAACATTGTCAGTGACAGGGATAGTCGGTTCATGGGGACATTCTAGAGAGAGTTGTTTCGGTTGGTGGGGACAGAGCTGACACCCAGCACCAACTATCACCCTCAAATAGATGGGCAGACCGATATTTTCAACAAATGGGTTGAAGGATATTTGAGGAACTATGTAAGTGGACAACAGAGAACATGGGTAAAGTGGCTACATCTAGGAGAGCATTGCTACAACACTACTTTCCACATGTCCATTCGTATGACACCCTTCTGAGCATTGCATGGATATGATGCTCCCACTTTGGTAGACTTAGTTTTCGGGGAGAGCAGAGCTCCCAAGGCCAAGGATTGGATCATAGAGAGTCAGGAGATTCTCAAGTTGTCGAAAGAAAACCTGCAGATGGCACAGAACCGACAGAATATGAGTGCAGACAAACACATGATAGAGTGCAACTTTGAGGTTGGGGATTTGGTTTTCTTGAGACTCCAACCTTATAGACAGTCATCTCTGAAGAAGAGTGGGGTTTAGAAGCTCAAGCCCAGATTTTATGGCCCTTACAGGATCATGCGCTGAGTAGGCGAGGTTTCTTATGAGTTAGAGCTTCCAGAGGGGAGCAAGATTCATAACGTGTTCTACGTATCTTTCCTC
Source organism: Picea engelmannii (assembly GCA_009831015.1). Classification (NCBI taxonomy): domain Eukaryota; kingdom Viridiplantae; phylum Streptophyta; class Pinopsida; order Pinales; family Pinaceae; genus Picea; species Picea engelmannii. The sequence goes on along the minus strand of ML779702.1, from coordinate 954,287 downwards.
AAAAATGCAGTGGGACAATTCATTAGCACATAAGAGGAGCTTCCCCCACTGGATGAGGAGGGACGGTTGGAGTTGGTTCCAGAGGAGGCTTTGGAGTTTCGGGAGCGGAAACTAAGAAGCAAGGCCATCGGAGAGTGTTTGATCAGATGGAGAGGTCTTTCAGTAGAGGACGCTACTTGGGAGAGTGAGTAGGTGTTACAGCAGCCTGGATTGGTATTGCTTGAGGACAAGCAATTTCGGGAAGGGAGGATTGTAATGTCCCTTTCAAAATAGGAGCTCTAGAGAGGAGGCTTAATGGTCTAAACTGCCCTGTTACACTATAGCCAGGGCCAGAAAATGGGTAAACAAGGTTACTAGAAGTCACTCCAGTCAAAGGTGTTATGTTCAGAAAGTGACATTGAGCTAAAAATGGTTAAAAGCGCTTTTAAGTCATTATGAGCTAAAAATGGAATAGATGAGCTAAAATTATAAGTCAATGGTGAATTAGGGTTTCAACAGTGAATTAGGGTTTTGGAAAGCTATAAGAGAATATTCAGTGACCTAATTCATCATTATGAAGATTATGACTTGTCATTGAGGAGAGAGGTGCATCTCAGGAGAGATAGTTCAGTGGATTCCAGGAGGAAGACACCAGTTGGCTAATTTCGGTGTTGAGAGACACACCCTAGTCATCGGGAAGATCACATAGGTATTCCATCATTCTTCAGCAACAATTACACAGGGTTCAACAGCAAAGGCACAATCATCCAGGGTGAGGGCGCAACTCTTAAGGAGGTTTAGGGGATCGATTTGTCCCATCCAGGGACAATTCTGGGATTTCCTTCCGACCCATTTGAGAGGAAGGCAAGGCGCATTTTTTTCCTGGCTCCTTGCCAGATTTCGACAGAGGAATAATCTGGGGCGCATTTCCAAACTTGGAAGTGTGACACTTTTGGCGAATACATTCAGGGTTCACGAGAAAGCATCAAGCAATATTCAGGGAAACCCTTCAGACGCATTTCCCAGTAGACCAAGGCGGTCATTTTGAGACACATCTCAGTCGATTCCGACGGTGGAATCACTAAGGCGCATTTTTCCAGTGAGAGAGGGGCGCATTCCCTTAGGGGGATTCATCCGGGGTCCAAACCCATCAACAAAGGGGTCTGACAGTTACCAGTACTGAGAACTAAAGCAAGGCACATCATTTGGGATAGTTTCCAGGCCATTCCGAGAGGTATAGCCACCAAGGCAAACTTTCCAGACTTCCAACAGTTACTGTACGAGCTGCCATAGTTCTAGCGCATCATTTAGTTTGCTTATTGTATTCCAGCTAAGATCCTTTTGTCTTTTGATATAGTCGAGTGATTCATTTTATTCAATTGCATTCGGCCTTTTGTACTCCACATAGATATCATAATATAATCTTTGTAGTTCTTTGTTGCATTTATTATTTGTATGACCATTTATATGCTATAAACAATTTTTCCTACACACACATTAGTAGCGTTTCCTAGACTAGCCAAGTCAGGAACATTACAAGATAGCCAACAGGCTTAGGTCCTTGTTTATTTATTGAGGAGATTCTTGTTCCGAGGAGGGATCATCATCAGTGGGGAAGACTTGTAGAGCTCGGATTGTTGTGAGGTATGTTTCAGAGGGAAGCTACTCATCAGTATCAGAGTACTGTGGAGGGGTTTCTAGATCAGAGCTTCCAGTTGGTTTCTGACTCCATTTCAGTGGTCTTGTCAACATTTCTGGGGGGCACACCATCCTAGGGTGCTCTTACTTCATTTGGACTAGTGTTACAACTTAGATCAAGCTGCTATTGTATCAGGTTCATCTATATTTTGTACTTGTTGTATTCCACCATCTATTCTCCTCATATATAGACATATATTCGAAACTGGTTTTCCCCGGGGGGGTTTTATCCAGGGTCATGTTGACCAAAAATACATGTGTTCAATTTCATGTATGATAGAGTGTAGAACTACTGTATTTTTATCTATAAAGATCTATATGTGTGTTACATTTATTTTGGTATGAATGTGCTAACCCTTGGTGACTAAAACTACATGCTAGAGCACCTAAATTGCGAATGTAACCATAACAAATCAGCAAGAAGTTCCTAAACTGTTGGTTGTCCTAAAACATCAGCAAAACCTTCATTGACAGTTGAAACTTAGAGATAACTTGAGGTCAAAGACACACCTAGTTGGCAACTTGATAGGACCTAGAAAATATTCATCGTATCAGAGTTGAGGTGGCTGATTTTTGAGTAGTTTGGACAACATATGAGTGGGCTATTATAGACATCTTCTTGGCAGATTTTGTGGACAACCATTGATAGTGTTTAGTGGCAGTTTGTTGGTAGAATTTTGTAGAGGATTGTAGAGAAGTTTGTGCACAGTTTTGACGGCCTCTTTTCACACCTACGGGGTAGGAGTGAGGTTGATTTGTCACGACCTCTTTTCAAACCTATATTGCTAGGAGTGAGGTCGGTGTTCGCTTGCCTCTTTTCACACATGTGTTGACAAGAGTGAGGCAGAATTCCTTTGCAGTTGGAGCATCAGTTGGAGTGAAGTTTGGTAGTCATGTCAGCATCTCATATGTGTGCGAAGGATAGGATAGTTGAAGCTAGCAACTAGTCGCCTTGGAAGACGATGATTGTCTTTATCTTGAAGGACCTCGAACTATGGGATATAGTTGAGGCACATGTGGTTGTTCCTCCTGCTACTACTCCCATCTTGTTAGTAGAGTTTAGAAATAGGAACAACGAGGCAAAGAGGATGATATGTGATTCAGTGCGGGATCACATCATTCTCCACTTGACTGGGAAAGCTTGGGCATATGATATGTGGACATCTATATGTAAGTTTTATCAGAGCTCTAATGAGATCCAGAAGATGGTTCTTCATGATTGACTAAGGGGCATTCACATGCTTGAGGATGAGTCAGTTACTTCTTTCCTTGGTCGATACACCCATATCATAGATGATCTTAGAGTCATCGAAGAGGTGGTGGAACCCAATTCTGTGGTGAGGACAACCTTAAACAACTTTACCAAACCATGGGGTCCATTCATTTGTGACATTGTTTCCAGGGAGGTCATGCCCACATGGGAGAGGATGTGGGATGACTTTGTTTAGGAGGAGACTAGACTTGTGGTAGAGGCTTCTGGACAACATCATCAACAGACAATGCAGAGTGATGGGGACCTTTCTCTTTGGACAAAGGGAAAGAAGAAGACTAGTCGGGGAGGTCCCAAGTTTGGGGCCCCACCACAGGGAGGAGAGAGCAACAGTGGGATGAAGAGAGACATGAGCATAATGAGATGCTTTTCTTATAGGGAGATGGGTCACTATGTAGGACAGTGTCCCAAGAAGAAGAAGAAGCAGCATGATGTTTTAGCAGCGACAACAAAGGAGCTTGAGTTCGATACATAGTTTGCGAGAGAGTGTGCATTCACCAGTTCTTTGTCTATTATTACACCATCCAACATCAGGTGGGGAGATAGAGTTGAGGATGACCTACTGAATCATAGTAGTGATTCAGAGGGAGCTCAGACTCAGGTTTCATGGACACCATCTTCAGAGGGGATGGTTGGTCCACCCAGGACAACTTCAGTTTTAGAGTTGTTGAGACAGAGGGTTGGTGCAGGGGATTTAGAGAATTAGAGATTTGTGAGGAGGAGCAACATGGCACCATGGAGGCTTGAGCCTCACTTGGCTAAAGAGACGGGAAGATCATGTTCTAGATCCACTTCAAGTGGAAGCTACTTGGTGAGAGGCCAAGATGAGGATCTTGGTGAGATGTCGACATCCAGGTGCTCTTGGTGAGATACCAAGAGGGGGATATTCTTGGTGAGATTCCAAGAGAGTGAATCTTGGTGAGATGCCAAGAGTAGTGACCATTGACGAGATGCCAGGAGGTAGAAATCCTTGGTGGGAGACCAAGGTGGAGATCTTTGGTTTGATACTAAGATCTAGGTGATCTTGGATAGGTGGAGAGACACTTCCATCTATAGATCACGCAGATTGAGCAAATCTGTATCAGAGACTAATTTTATTGATTAGAGTACAACCATACTCACCGAGTATATGCCAAGAGGCAACCATGTCCACTATAGGGATGATATTGGTGGTGACGGGCACTTTCCTCGGTAAGAGGGAGTGTTGAGATTTGGGTACCTTGGAAAGTGGTCCCCTTGTGTTTGTGATCTTATAAACACACGAGGGAAGTACTTTGTACCTTGTACCATGTACTTTATGTCTAATTTCACTTTGACTTAGGATATTTAAGTCAAAAGTGAAATTTGGTCATTTTATCCAAAAATGACAATTAATTCACTTTGTGGGTGAATTAAGAGACATAAAGTGAAACTATGGAAACTTAAGTAAAGTTGTTTTTGAGTTGAGATTTACTTGAGATGATATCAACCATTGATTAGGGATGAGATGAGATGATCTCATCCACCCAACTTTTAGGTTTCCTTAAGGAGGGCGCAAGGGGAAAAGGAGAGCTCATTCCTTCATTTGTTCACTTGGAGAGTTTGAGAGAGATCATGATGATGAGGTTTCAGGCATTTGGTGAGGCTAGCTTGAGCACTCCCTTACATGGAGATAGTCAGTAGGCTTAGGGCCTTGTTTATTTATTGAGGATATTCATGCTGAGGAGGGAGCATCATCAGTGGGGAAGACTTGTAGAACTCAGATTGCAGTGAGGTCTGTTTCAGAGGGAGGCTACTCATCAGTACCAGAGTATTGTGAAAGATGGAGAGAGCCTCGGTGATGAGGAAGAGAGATCAACTAAAGATCTCGTAGATTTTCAGGAGGGAAATGAGAAGAGGTCAGTTGCAGATCTCATAGACTGCCAAGAGGGAAGAACAAAAATTTTAGGTTGTGAGGTGGGAAAGGAAGAGAGGAGACTATTTGAGAGTCTCAAGAACTCGGAGAGGAGTTCAAATCAACAAGGAGTGATGATAGAAGAGAATAAAGAGGAGATGAGACTATTTGAGAGTCTCATGAACTCATAGAAGTGTTTAGATCAACAAGGAGTGCTGATAGGAGAAGAGGAGGATCATAGATGCATTATGATCATTGGAGGAATCAGTATATTCCTACCAAGCAGCCCATCAGAGGCCAGTGCAAGTGTAGAAGAAGAAATACATCCAACAGAGACTATCATGGAGAAGGAGAAGGAGCATATATTAAAATATTCCCAAGAGATGAAGGAAGAGGAGCATTCAGATAAAATGCTCACTCAGTCGAAGAAGGAGTTAATATGTTGGAGGATTGGTTAAGCAATCCATAGCTAGAGGAAGACTACTAAAATGATGCGTTCATGAGGAGTGGAGAAGAATTCAAGCATGAGGAGCAGCTAGAAAACGTTGAACTTATACCATCACAAAGAGATGATAGAAGAGCAAAGAAACTGATAGAAAGAGGACTGTCAGAAGAGATAGTTGAGCATCAACTCAATAATATTGTTGTAGAATTTGAGCCTGCAGTGGAGTGGCAAGTCAATGCCAAAAGTGATGAAGTTAGTATGGGAAATCAGATTGATCTCCCCTTTGATATGTGTGAATAAGTGGGAGCTCCGGGAGAATGAGAGATAACCCAAAGGAGGCTCATCCAACAGGTCAAGTTGGAGATTGATGAAGAGGAGGAGATGCAGTAGAGTAGACTGCAAGAGAGAAGCCATCCAGTAGACCAGTTGGACAAGAATATAGAGGAGATGAGAGGGTTGATGTTGGAATCAACAAAGAATACAATCAACAACAGATGGAGGTTGACTAGAGGATATCCTACAATAGCAACATGACAACAATAAGAGAAACAAAGCATACGAGCAGGTGGACAACTCAAAGCTAAAATTTGGGACCCAGGAGGATCTCAATAGCAGCAACAGAGGAGACATGAGTAGGAGCTCATGATTTTTGTTAGAATGGTAGTATGATGCAGGAGCATCACTCCAACTCATGAGTGCATCAACAACTAGCGTAACAACGCACTAGGAAGGGGCGGATCCCAAGGAGAGAGAAGCACCAATCTTCTCATTTTTTAGTTTAAATATCGAGTTTTTAATGTAATTTAATGTAATTAAAGTTTGAAAAGGCTTGAGGAGGGCTAACCCTTTATAACATGTAAAGTTGAGTGTAAATTATCCTTTAATGAGTTGTAGTTGTACAGATCCCGAGATTTGCCTCATATCTAAAAATGTAAATGAATACTTATTGTAATAAAGCCTTAGTGGTAGGACGCTTAAATGCGATATGAAAGAACTAAGATGTTTTGAGGGAAGGATAGAGAAGCCCCTCATGTATAAATGTATGTAATATGTGCCAAGAAGAGGTAGTTTTTTTGTTTTTGTTGTTGGTAGTGGTAGAGAGAAATAACTAAGAGTTTGTTGTAGTCTAGTCTTGTACACATTGTAGAGACCATTCAATATTAATACAAAGGGCATATTTTCCTGCATATGAGTTTTCTATGTGTTTTCTGAATGCATTTGAATGGTTACTGTGTATGTTTGTGAATGTTATGGATGTGTAACCCTTGATAGGGATTGATAGAATCCCCTATATCTATAGAGATTTTAGTGTTTCTGGGCTCTCACGGTTGTGCAAGGAGTGCACCTTAGAGTTGTTAGAAAACTCTAAAAATCCTATGCAAGGAGTGCACTAGAACTTGTTCCAAAGTTCTGTGAGGAGCGTGCTAGGTGGGCACACCAAAATTGTTCTCAAGCTCAGAAGGAATAGTACAAGGAGTGCACATCAGAGTTACTTAACACTCTGAGAGCTAGCCCAAGGAGTGCTCAGGTGAGTCTTTAAATTCCAAGACTCAAGGAAAGTTGAGTGCAAGGAGTGCACGAAGCCAACACACTGTTGAAGTGTTGGTAGATCTCTAGAGGAAGAATGTGACTGCTAGGAGGGCACAAGAAACCATTTGGAGGAACAAAGGGTCAAGACCCTTTGAAGTTCGAGAAATTACAAGATCAAAAAAGATAGTGCAAGTGTGCACAAAGTCCTTATAAGGCGTGCAAAGGACGAGAATCTTTTAAGGATTTAGATTGTAGAGGTAGCTCAAGGAGTGCGCCAGAGGCCGAGTATTTTAAGTGCCAAAGATCAAGAGAAAGGGAATCTTGTTTTCTGGAGGGCAGAAGGATTTGTTGAAGGAGAAAAGGGCCAAGTCCCTTTGAAATCCAAAGGAATCGGAACAACTCAGGAGGGAAAGTGTTATAGCAAACGCAATCAAAGGTCGAGCCTTTTGAAAGTTCAAGAAATCCTTCTTTCAAAGGAAGTGAAGTTGCACAGAAGGAGGAAGCTACAACAACCATCAAATTAGTTGTGAAAACAGATCCAAGCCATCAGATCTAAGTGTGAGGATCAACAATCGTTGGATCCAGGTAAGTAGCACGACTTTTAACCCTTGAAGTCCTTCGGATTTCACGAGTTTGGCGATTTTCGTGGGTTGGGTGTAGAGGAGACAAAACTTCCTAAGTCCCAAAGCCCGAAGTAAATATGGGCCATTGGAAGTAGAGGACACATGTCTATAGGTCAGGGGTCATATAGAAGTCTAGCTATCCAATGATTTTGGAGCATAGGTGCAAGAGTGTGCAAGTTTCCTGAAGCTCCGACAACAGAAGCACATCCTGGACATTGGCGCTAGGTGCACGTGTCAATATATCTCACAGTTTAGGAGTGTGGAACTTTGATAGATTTGGGTCATTATGTAGACAAGAGGAGGAGGCCCCAAAGTTCCGAAGCAAGGAATAGATCCTAACCATTAGTGTCAGGGCCACGTGGTGTTATAGTAAGATTTGCCTCACCCTATGCAATCTTGCACATAGGGCCATTTTCCATTTCCCTATGCAGACTTGATGTCTTTTTTTTTCAAATATCAGAGTTAAACACATTATTTTTCCACATATATGCGCCCTACCTATATTACAATATGCGTATACACATGTTACACCACTACAACCCGCGTACATCAGGATTTCTGCCCAAAATTGAAAAATGGTGTCGGGTTTCCATGTCACGTCATGAGATCAATGATCCTTGGCCTTCCATATACTGGAAACATTCCGACTCGGCCCTTCAGTTCCACTTGAAGGATATAAATGGGCCAAAACCAAGCTATGGAAAAGAGGAGAAAGAATTCAACTTTGAGAGAAAAGTTACTCTGGAGAAATTATTTACTTCACATTGAGTCTACATCCCTTTGTCCTTTAAGTATGAACACATTGTTCAGCCCTCAAGATCTTCTGTTATTGATTGAGATCCTCATTGTCTCTCTTATATGAGCTTGCCTTTGGTGGAGGATTGAAGTGGTGGAGGCCCAGCTAGAAGGAACTTACTTTCTCAGTTCTGAACTTGTTGGATTATTGAGAGGGGGGGAGGGGGTGAATCAGTAATAGAGCAATTTAATCCTTTTTAACCATATAATGCAAGTGTTATATCAGTGTAGCATTATCATCCATTAATTGCAGAGTAAATAAACAATGAAAAAATGAGAAATCATACACATACACAGTACACCAGTGTTTTTACATGGAAACCCAAATTGGGAAAAAACCACATAATGCTTTTTCTTATATGTATTGAAGAATTACATTCCTTGGAAGCACCAACTTCCTTTGTTTTCCAACTGCAACTGGAAGGGGGTTCCAACCCCCTATTTTCTCAAGCTACAACCTGAGGAAAGCTCCAACTCCCCAATTCTCTAGCTACAACCAGAAGGAGGCTACAACCCCCTAAGTTTTCCGGCTACAACCAGAAGGTGGCTACAACCACCTATCCTTGCCCCATCCAACCACCCTGACATAGAAGTAGAATGATGGAACTACTGTCACACTATCATTGTGAGATATATTGTTGTAAACCTGTACCAATCAACCTGTACAACCTGTACCAACATGTACCATACATCAACCTGTACCTTAAACAAGTGTATCAACCATGAACCAACCTGTACCAAACAACCTATAATCATCCTGTACCATAAACAAGTGCATCCAACCATGTACCAAGTATGTACCAATAATGTATCAGCTACTCATCAATATGTACCAACATCATCAACTATACACCTCATGTATGTGCCAACTCATCAACTGCTTGTCTCAACCATGTACCCAAAATGTACCTCAACCAAAATCCCTCATCAATTTCATCATCCAAATCTGATTTGTAACTCTGTAATAGACCTGGTGTATAAGATCAAATACCTGCAAACCTTCCTTAAATTTAACAACAAGAGACAAGCATTTTCATCAAACTTTACTTTAGTCTCACATGACTAATTTTGGATTAGTCAAAAACCCTAACTTGCAATAATCATAACTATGTACCTATAATGAATAAAGATCTGAAAATGGTACACATTGTTCTTCAGTGTCTTTTATGCAATTCCTCCAGACTTCACTACTTGGAACCTCTCACAAAAGGAGTTATAGAAAAAATGGCATACCTTGTTGAATTATGGCTTATTCTAGAGAGTGAACTTGTAGAGCGTGCCCCGCACAAAATGTTTGTTGTATGGATATGAAAATTGTACAAAAAATACTATAGACTGTACTCTAAGCAATAAATTTGGTCTTTCTAAATTTGGATATGTTATGAAAAAGTTATGATGTTTTTACCCTAAACACTTGTTTTAGACTAGTTTTTGGACTAGCCACAAACCCTATTTTCCACGGCGTGTAACTCCAAAAATACAACGACCCACAAGATGAAATTTGTATCACAGCTACTTTCAATGGCTACCCAATTTCACGGTCTTAATCATTCTATAAAAAAATTTATTGCGAAAATGGTGATATGACTTGTAAATAACATACCTTAGAAAGCATCATCAAAAGAATTTATCCTCCCTTGAATTTCAACCTTCTTTACTTCACCTTCCCTCTACAATTCAACTTATATATCCTTTGGTTACCTCAGTCACTTGTAGATATTCAATATTCTCAAGTGTATTTAAAATGAGAGAGCCTTGCCTCTTATTTATACTTTCATGTAGCTTCCTCAAGGGGTTACCTTTTAACCATCTTAACCCACTTTCCTTAACCCACTTCTAATCACTTGACCACTTAGTAATTTCTCCATTAACTTTATTATTTAAATACTTTCTTTTGTTAGTCACTTTGACTTATAGTACACTCATCACTTCACTTTATTATTTACCTTCTACAATCTCTTAAACCACTTTGACTACTTTGACCTTTTGGGGCTTCTAGATGACTCATGAGGGTTCTGCAACTTCACATGGTCATAACTCTCTAACTGTGAGGAGTTATGTGATGTTCCACATACCACTGGAAATGGCATGACATGTACTATCCATATAGAATATTATTACCTACAAATATATCAAAACTCATACCATTATCCATCAAACAAACTTGGGTCCATTACCCAAACCTTTTTCCAACTTCACATGGCCATAACTCTCTAACCGTGAGGAGTTATGTGACGTTCCACATACCACTGAAAATTTCATGACATGTACTATCCATCTGGAATAGTTTTACCTGCAAATATATCAAAAATCATACCATTTTCCATCAAACAAACTTGGTTCCATTACCCAAACCATTGTGCTACCGAAATTCGCTACTAGACTTTCTTCAAGGGTTGACATCAATGAAAACCAACCCAATTAATAAAAAATACCCCCCTTTAACATTGATGACAACACTTTGATGCAATACTGAAGTCATGTCACTCATGCTCCCCCTTTACCTTTACCTTTTCATTTGATAAATATCTCCCCCTTTGTCATCAATGGAAAAAGTATCTTTCCATTCGGGGTTGCTTCTCCTAACTGAATTTTCCTTGGGGATACTCCCCTTGACTGAACTCTTCCTGAAATTGATCTTCCAACCTGAATTGTCATCTTTATGGTGTTTCCTCATGTAATAATAAGACATATAAGATAAGCATTCAAAAACATTCATTTTGGAGTAGAAATTACTTCGAGTCTTTGGCGTAGATACTCAAAGGCTTCCCATGGAAGTGGTTTTGTAAAGATGTCTGCTACTTTTTCTTTTGTGCCCACATATTCAACTTTGATGTTCTTATTTGTAACCTTTTCCTGTAGAAAGTGATACTTTATTGGAATGTGCTTTGTCTTGGAGTGCATCACCGGGTTCTTTGAGATAATGATGGGGCATGTATGATCACAATAGATTGGAATGGGTCGATCATACTCAATTTGTATATATGTCAGTGTTTGTTTCATCCACAAAACCTGTGTACAACATTCTACTGTTGCAATATAATCTGCCTTGACTGTAGATAAGGATATTGATGATTGTTTCTTTCTTAACCATGATACTAAACACTCACCCAAGTAGAATACTCATTCCATGCCTTGGGTCTCTAATCATTTTCCTATCGATATGCCAGACATACCTTCACCCATCCCATCCTCTCTCTGGCCCACTTATATGAATCCTAGTTTGGGATCTGGAGGCACCATGGCTCCGCCGTCTACATCTTCATTTGATAGGAGTCATGTCCCTCAACCAACTCTCACTGTGGGAGGTTGGAATCTCCCCTCTTATGGATCCATTCCTAGCCATGATTTTTCAGGATCCAATACTCAAATGAGTGGCTTTTCTACTTATTACACCCCATCCATGTATCCTTTGTCTGCCATGCCAGTTCCTAAGAACAATTTTCCCATGGAGGGTCCACATATGTCCTCTGGTATTTCATACGGAGGGAATCCGTTTTATGGTTCGGGCTACCCTCTTCATGGAACCCCTTCACATGGGGGAAACATATATCCTCACTTGAATAATCCTTATCATACTTTTATCTCTTCAAAGACATCTACTTCAGTGATGATGCATGTACAAACCTCTATGGATCAATTAGGTAGAGGATAATACCTTTTCGTACAAGGACAAGGTGTAAACTAGGATCCTTCCTAGCCTGCAATATCTCAAAACCCATCTTTCCCATGACCTTGGTCTCAAATTCCACAACTCCCCACCATCGCTAGTCTAGTCACTGTCGATCATATTAGAGCTCCACCACCAACCATGACTGGTCATGTTGGGGATTGGTCAACAACCTCTGCAAGTCATGTTGAAGACCAACGACCAACCACTGCTAGTCATGATGGGGGCATCACTCTAGTCGCCATGAGTAATACCAACATCACATCTCCAACCGTTGTACATCATATGGGATATAAATATACAGTCTCTGCCAGTCACGCTGAGAGCATGTTGCCAGCTATTGTAAATGACATTAGGGGCATTCATATGATGGAGAAGCCTAGACGTGTCAGACATAAGCCTAAGTTCCTTTGTAGGACTTGCGAAGGAGATCACCTTACTTGCTTGTGTCCTGCTACTATTGGGATACCAAAACCGTGGTTCTCACCTAGGGGCCTTTCGGGTTCTGATTCATCTGTGGTTTTCCCACACTTTGTTTCTCCTTTGATGGACATGACAGTCATGCCGATGCAATCCTCACCTGACCACACTCCCATTTTTTAGGGTGATGCGTCTCCTAGTCTCGTTGCCACACATCTTATTCAATCAATGGTTGAAGAAGCGGTCGTACCGATGCAATCTCCAGTCAATCCAACCCTTCCCTTAAAGGGTGATGCATCCTTCAACCATGTCATTAGCATTTCTAGTACTGCACCTTCTGATCAAGAGAGAGTTTTACTCTCCCCGAGCACTCTCTCTCCAAGTCCTGAAGAGGTTCTCTTTGACTGGGATGGTCTTGTGGGGTATCCAATGCCTCCTCCTATGCATTTTCAAGTAAGAGACGTTATCTGATATATCATGGAGAAGGTAACCTCCACTAGAACTTTACCCTCCTCAACTTGGAGAGATTTGGGTTTTCCCAAGCTTGTGTCAGCTATTCGTAAGATGTTTTCCTTTCACAGGAGTCTAGCATGGGAGCCTTGGCCTTCCCCATGACATGCCGCCTAAACCCCCCCCCACGAGTATGATTTAAGCTCTTTTTCGACTCGTCTAAAAAAAAACAAAAAGATTGTCGAGTGAATTTGTCTCTTTCACGCTCGTTAATTGGATTTGAAATATCATGATTCTTAGTTAAGCTCTTTTCTGACTAGATTTCAAAAAGCGAAAAGATTGCGAGTGAACTTGTATCTTTCACACTCGTATATTGGATTTGAAAGGATGTCTATTTGGTGCAATTTTATCCCCTTTTCAAACCAAGTAGACTAAGATTACAAAAAAATACATTATTTGGCTTTAAGTTGTGATTGCATCTCATGCCCTTTCTTCCAGTATTGAGCCTATTGTCGGTTCTTGATTTGTGTTATAAACCGTTTGCCTCAATAGTTTTGCATCCTCAACCAAGCAGAGCCTTGTTTATATCCTTCGCAACTTGAAATCCTATACCCAGGAGGGAACATTCCCCCGAGTGTCCATCTCCCGCATGCACCTCCTTGCATTGAGCATAGGTATGTTCCACTGCTGGAACTAGTTTTGCTTACTTGCGACACCTGTTTCCTCCTTTGTATCACAACATTCATTTGACTATGAAAAAACAAAAAAAATACGGGTGGGAAGGGAGTATTATATTATATTGGCAGTAGTTGTGTCGCCTTTGAACATAGCACAACTTTTTTGAGTCCAATTGTCATCATAATTTTGGGTTTAGCATGACCTTAGGAAGCTAAGCTCATTACATAGAGTTTACTCCTCTTACTGGTTACTCTTCCAATCCCTATGGAGAGTTTTGATTGATGCCTCCTGCATCTCAAATTTTCATCATTGAGTCTATGCTGCCAAAGTATTCCATGTGTCTCATGCTCTTGTTCAAAGGATGTCTATGAACCTGTGTTGGCCATTCCTCATAAATCTTGACTTTTCATGTCGGCCATACCCTTAGTTTGTCTCAGAATCAAATGAAGTTGTAGTCCTATAGCGTACCCTAGTCCTACTTTCCTCATTGGTAGGTAACCTTGAACCCAACAATTGACATTTCATCATTGGTCATTGACTGAGTGGTTTTCCTTTTGTTCGACGACAAGACATCTATTCACACATTAGGATTTTTGCAGTGTCTTGGATGCCATTAGCCTTATTGGTAGTTTCCTTGCCTTTGTCATCAATTTTCCTCATTGGCTATTATTCAGAGGGTCTTTTTCATGTACTGCTTGCTCCTGGCACGCATGAAAGATGCATAGGGTCATTGGTTTGTGAACATGTTCTTCATCCAATTTCCTCCAAATCATCAAGCTCCTTCTTTGTACCTCATGCTGAATGATGAGATATGCCTTAATGCTCTCCTTTCAACGAGTCTCCTTCCATCGACTTCAACTCATCTATTATGGAAACGAGACCTAGAGTCCTATGAGTAACTAGAGGCTTGCAGTCAATAGTGGCAGGTTCTCTCACCATTGACAGTTGGGAATACATCAATGTCTCCTGATCGATGGATTCTTCAAGTGTTAGACCCCGACTCCTTTATTCACACTTGTAAGAATGTACTCGGTGCCTTGATACCTACTTTAATCATCGGTAGGATGTCTCTCATTTGTTAACAGTATACCTCATCGATCGGTAATCAAACTAAGTCTCATTGTGTTCGACCTCAACTCCTTTATTCACATGATGTAGACTTGCACCTTTGGCAGATTGTGTAGAAGACTTGAAGACATCATTTTATAGTCGCAACTTTCCTGAGCTGTTGCTACCTTGCATTGGACCAGTACCTCTGTGACTTCAGTGATCATGGGAGATCAGATTGTACTCCATTGTATACATATATCTTCATATTGATTTTGAGACTGGTTGTACTGGACCTTGTTCGTGACTATGACAACCTTTGGCATGTAGCCACCTTTGTATTCGCCTATTTATGGCCATGAACAGATGTTTGGTATATTTTCACATGGATCTGCAGTGTAATTCAAATTGGTAGCCATTTATGCAAAGTCATAACAGATTGTAATGCACAACTAGTTCTTCCAGCTGGGTCCCCATTACTCCACTTCTAGGTCTTATAATGTATTTCAACCATCGCAAATACTCCTCTAACCTCACATATTAGGGTGCATCTGTTATGACAAGATTTGCCTCACCCTATGAAATATTGCATAGAGGGCCTTTTCCCTTTTCCCTATGCAGACTTGAAGTCCCTTTTTTGCAAATCCTAGAGCTAAAAACATTATTTTTCCACATATACGCGCCCTACCTATATTACAACGTGCATATATGCAGGTTGCGCCACTAAAACCCGTGTACATCAGAATTTGTGCCCAAAATTGAAAAATGGTGTTGGGTTTCCATGTCACGTCACGAGATCAATGATCCTTGGCCTTCCATATACTGAAAATGTTCTGACTCAACCCTTCAGTTCCACTTGAAGGCTATAAATGGACCAAAACCAAGCTATGGAAAAGAGGAGAAATAATTCAACTTTGACAACAAAGTTACTTTGGAGAAATTATTCACTTCACAATGAGTCTGCATCCCTTTGTCCTTTAAGTCTAAACACATTGTTCAACCACCAAGCTCTTCCCTTATTGATTGAGAGCCTCATTGTATCTCTTATATGAGCTTTCCTTTGGTGGATGATTGAAGTGGTGGAGGCCCAACTGGAAGGAATTTAGTTTGTCGGTTCCAAACTGTGCCGACACAAAAGTTTGTAACTCATTCACTTATGCTGATTACATCTGAATAGAAATACTCTTTTCTCGTCCAATTAATATCTCGCAAATATTTGAATTATTATTCCATGGGTGTATTTGTTATGAATGTTGATGGATTATGCTATCGAATGTGCTAACATTATATATTATCACCATATGCTTGGATTGCTTGGTTGTTGAGGACTAGTTGCAGGTATATTGCTTTGGGTCAAGTGCTCAATGGTGGACTTCATCGAATGTCTGGACGAGGTAGTCCTTTTATCTTATCTTTCTAGCATATTTGTTTATATAGCATACTTGGGAATATAATTGATTTCTGTAGTCATTTCCGTCTATTGTGGTTTACCACTAGCCATAGAGAGATTTTCCTCATAACATGTGGTGACAGATCGCATGATTCAAAGATTTGGCACTCCGAAGAAATTTGGGTATGTTGTTGTTTGGGTTAAGAATCCCTGAAGGCCAGAAGGCCAGAGAAGATCTCGACTGCTAGTTGAGGGGGATACGTGGATCACAGATCCCAACTCTTCACCAATTCAACATTCAAAGGTGTTGCAACTTGAAGCAGTCAAAACTCCCGAAGCCCAGAGTTCCAGAGTCAATCTCAGCTATCAGTTATAGACAGAATGAGGATTGTTGATCCCCAAGCCTATCTGCTAGTTCGACATTCATAGATTCAGAAGGAAGTGTAGGTTGTGTTTTGGAAAGCTCTGAAGCTTGGAGTGTGGAGTAAATAAATACCGTCGATCGGAGGAAAATGTCAGTCGTCCGATCCACGAGTTTAGAGTTCGACATTCGAAGGAAATTGGAGTGTATTTTTTCCAGACTCCCAGAGCCCAAAGCTCCGAAGCACCGAAATAGTGCTTGTTAGCTAGGTGCCTAGTTTTAAGCTCGTGGTCAGATGCGATTTTCACTGGAACAAGAGGGCTAGTGCTTGAAATTGATTTTAATGTCATAAAGAGGCTTAGTAAAAGCACCAGTGGGTCTTTGTTGGACCTGAACAAAGATTTAAAGGGAATATGTGCATTTTGGAAGGGATCCAACAAGGATCCGAGAGTTGTTTCATCTCCACAGAAGAACAATACTTAGACCGGGAGGTCACGCGATCCCTAAGAGATGGTGGGGGTTTGCATCATTCACACTTTGTTGTCCATTCAAATTTAGTTTCCTTCTTTTGTAAATAAGTGATGGGATGAGAAATCTTGTAAAATCCTTCTATAAACCTCCTATAGTATCTAGTTAATCCCACAAAAGATCTGAACTCTGAAACATTGTTTGGTTTTGGCCATTCCCTAATGTATTCAATATTCTTTGGATGCACTGGTATTCCTTCTTTTGAAATGAAATTATGCACTGGATCTACTCTTGTTAAAAATAGAACTTTCTCAAATTTGCATACAACTAATGCTCCCTTAACACTTGTACTACCAATCTCAAGTGATGTTCATATTCTTCCTGTGAATTTTAGTAAATAAATATTTCATCCAAGAACACAATGAAAAACTTATCCAGATAATTTATGAATATGTCACTCATTAAGCACATAAAAAAAATTGGTGCATTGATTAGTTCAAATGACACCACAACAAATTCATCATTCCCATACCTAGTTCTAAAAGATGTCTTACTGATATCTTCTTCATTGATTCTCACTTGGTGATATCCTGATCTCAAGTCTATCTTCGAAAATATGTTTACTCCTCTTAAATGATCAAAGAGACCATCGATTCTGGGTAGAGGGTATTTGTTCTTCACAACAACTTTATTTAGTTGTCTAAAGTCAACAAACAACCTTAATGTTCCATCCTTCTTTTTCACAAAAAGTATCAGTGCTCCCCTATTGATGTTAGTGGTATAATCAAACATGTACTTTGACATTGGCATGTGTCTAGAATGTGGAAGTCGTCAAAAGCCTTTTATCCTTGAGATTAATTTAGTTAAAGGAATAATTAAAGTAAAATTGTTTTTACGAGTTAATTGAGTTATTTAAGGAAAGTGATAAGTAATTAGCATGTAATCTAAACATGTAAATCTTAAGTGAGTGTGAGAATTAATATCAACCATCAATCATTTTGGAGATTAGGTTTAGATCATAACTCATGATTATAAAAGCAAGTTTAGGGTGAAGGAGGAAGATACTTTTGATGAGATATCAAAGTCATAGACTTGTGTTGAGGGATTCGACACAGGGGACTTTGGTGAGAGATCAAGGTCGAGACTTTTGGTAAGATGCCAAGGTTGGGGATAACAAAGAATGACTTTTTCTAGTGTAAGGAGTGTAGAAGCAAAGAAAGACTTTTGCTTAGATGAGAGTGAGGAGATCTCATTGGTTGGGTGAAGAGATTTCATCCAATTTTTTATGTAGAAAGGGTTGGATCACAAAGGAATGTGATTCAATATCTTGGATAGGTGGAGAAGGAAATCCATGTAGAGGTCATACAGGTAAAGGAGAAGAGAGAGAAGAGGAATTCAAGTGAGGGTTTCAGCTAATAGAAGCCAGAGTAAAGCGTAGCGTCGTACGAAAGTTGTCATACATTATTTCTGTACATGTACGTGAGTTCCAGTGGAGAAAGTCACGTATGTATGCGGGTTTGTAGAAGGACAGTCACATACACCTTAGAAAACATGTTGGTATAGGGTCGTATAGTAGCACAAACATTGTCAGTTTTGTCTGTAGTGTATATTCTCTTAGTGGGGCATTTTCCTTGTTACGAGAACCCTGATTTGACCTTAATAAAAGCATCTTAGGACTGGTTTTCCCTCCTGGGTTTTTCCATGGGTTTATACCCAAAAATATTGGTTGTGTGAGACTTTTGTTTTCTTAGTTTATGCTTCTGCTACATTTTTAGTTGATTACTTAGTTGTTATTTTAGTAAATAAAGTGATTTTATTTTGATCTAATTGTCGGGTGCTGGGTTGAAGTGGTAAAATTTCAACATGGTATCAAAGAAGGTTTCTTTGATAGGAATCCTATCTCAGGATGCACAATGACAGATCTATGAGATATGAGTGACTGCGAGAGAGATCGAGTTCAGATCTAGAGTTAGAAGAGAAGATCTATGGAATCAATAGTGTTGAGGTGAGTGCTTTAAGTACTAAGGACATATCCACTATCTTTTGCAACAGATCTGTTAGATTTGTAGGAGATATTAGTAGATCTATAAACTAGCAGGAATAAATCAAAGGACTGATATCTAGGAAGAAACAGTACTGAGGAAAAATGAGTTTTTTTTGCAGGTGTACAGAGTTGTAAGCGAGTTGTAGTGGTGAAAATCGCATACATACACATGTTGTAGTGGTGACAGTCATGTACATATGTGGGTTGTATTGATGGAAGTCACGTATAGGGCTATACAAAGATAGTACAAAGGCAGTTTCAACAAAAACATTATGTCGGGTGGCTTGCTGAGCAATGGTAGGAGGCCGAGAATTCAACAAGAAGATATTAGATAGGTGGAGAAGGACTTCCATCTAGAGATCTGAGCCACATGAGAGAACATAGGATTAGAGAAGGACTTTTTCTCATGTGCCTTAGTCATCCACTTAGGAGCAACGATAAACTTTTTCTCAAGTGCTTGAGCCATGAAAGACGGTGAATCAAAGGGATCTTAGATGGGTAAATAAGGGCATTCATTCATATATTAGAGGATGACATCTATTGGAGACAATGACTCATAGATGGAGTAAACAAGTATGTAGGGTAGGGTTCGAGGAAAGGAGAAAAGGGCCAACAAGGGAGATAGCAACCAACCAATAGGATCAAAGGATTGATCTTGAGGTTTGTAGGGCTAGGATATATGTTGATTTATATTCCTCGAGTGAACCATTATCCTAGGACGAGAGCATGTAAAAGGATCCAAGGGGATATTGGATCATGGATCAATGTCAAAGATAAAGAAAAATGAGTGAGAGGCTCCGAAGGTTGAGAAGTTTAGAGGGAGTCAATATTCAAGTTCAGGTGGGATGGAGCATCCTTCCAATTATTTCATATAGGAGTCATGGTATGAGATGGCCATGCAGGATGCTCAAAAGTAGGAGGATTCTAGGAGCATGTTTAGAGGCAGTGAGTCTTCAGAGATAGGTTAGAGTGAGATGGCATGGATAGCTTTCTATTCAGAGGGAGAAACCAATCAGGTCAATTGGAGAGAAGATCTGGTAACAAAGATAGAGTCAAATCTAGGTGGGAGAAGTACCTTCCTCGCTAAGAGGGAGTGTTGATGTTAGTGGTAGCACCAGATACACACTTTTGCATTGGCATCTATCTAGCATGTGGAAGTCATCAAAATCCTTCTATCCTTGAGATTACTTTAGTTAAAGGAATAATTAAAGTAAAAGTGTTTTTATTAGTTAATTGAGTTATTTAAGGAAAGTGATAAGAGAAATTAGCATGTAATCTAAGCATGTAAATATTAAGTGAGTGTGAGAATTAATCTCATTCATCAATCACTTTAGATATTAGGTTTAGATTATAACTCATGTTTATAAAAACAAGGCTAGGGTGAAGGAGGAAGATACTTTTGATGAGAGATCAAAGTCAAAGACTTGTGTTGAGGGAGTTGACACAAGGGAATTTTGTGAGAGATCAAGGTCAAGACTTTTGGAGAGATGCCTAGGTCAGGTATAACAAAGAAGCACTTTTTCTATTGTGAGGAGCATAGAAGCAAAGAATGACTTTTGCTTACATGAGAGTGACGAGATCTCACTGGTTGGGTGAAGAGATTTCGTCCAAGTGTTGATGTAGAGAGGGTTGGATCATGAAGGAATGTGATTCAAGATATTTTATAGGTGGAAAAGGACATCCATCTAGAGGTTATACAGGTCAAGGAGAAGAGAGAGCAGAGGTAGTCGCATGTGGGTTTCAACTGATAGAAGCCATAGTAAAGCATAGTGCCATACAAAAGTTATCATATGGTATTTTCATACATGTACAAAGGTTCTAGTGGAGACAATCACATATGTACATGGGTTTGCAGAAGGATAGTCTTGTATGCCCCAGGAAACGTGTTGATATAGGGTCGTACAACAACATAGGTATTTTTGAGTTTTTCTGCAGTGTATATTCTCTTAGTGGGACATTTTCCTTATGACGGGAGCCCTGATTTGACCTTAATAAAATAATCTTAGGATCCGTTTTCCCTTTGAGGTTTTTCTAGGGGTTTATACCCAAAAATTTCAATGTCTTGTGTGTGATATTTTTGGTTTCCTAGTTTATGATTTTGTTGCATGTTTAGTTGATTACTCAGCTGTGCTTTTAGTAGATAAAGTGATTTTTTTTTTAGCTAACTGTTGGGTGCTGGGTTGAAGTGGTAAAATTTCAACATCCTCAAGATGAGACAATTGGGTGTATGTACCCTTTATTTAACAATTCCTCTAGTTGAATTTGTAATTATTTTAATTCTAGTGTGTTCATTATATAAGGAGCCTTTGATACTTGGGAATAGCTTGGAAAAAAATTAATAGACAAATCTATATCCTTCTTTCGTGGCAATCTCAATATTTCTTTGAATACATCCTCACACTCTTGCAACATTGAAAATCTTCAAGGCTTGGGACTTTGGTATTGTCTGACTTCTCCACATGAGCTTCATTCAACCGACATTGTTTCTTGAAACATCTCTTCATATGTAAAGATGAAATCTCCTTTATAGAAATAAGTCTTGGAATACCTTACTGAATGCTTTGTTTTTCTTCTTCGTCAAGACATGTAAATTTCTTTTTATGGAAATCTAGAACAACATGATGTGTGTCCAACCAATCAATTCCAATTAGGATATCATAAGATCCTAATGGTATGATAATCATATCAACATTAATATTCACTTGTTGAACATATGGGCTCAGTCGGGTTCTACCTTAGTTCTTCAAAAAAACCCTTATCACCATCGACCCTTCTGGTAAACCAAAAGGATACACCGCACATAGAGTGCACAACACAGGCTCACCTGAGATGGTTTATGGGTGACTGTAGGACACATGTGTTTGCAATCATGTAGGAGATTGGGGTTGTTCTTCTTGTTAGCACTAATATTTTCATGATCAATTTTTTCTCTCAAAAAATTCATATTTTTCTTGCATATTGATAACCAGGCCTTCTTAGCATCCTTTTGTCCATCTTAAGTTCATATGAGGGGTTTTAAAGTTTAAAACTAAGATTTTGAAAAGGGCACTACAGGAAGTTCCCGTAGCAGCCTGTTTTCAAGAAAATGATACAATTTTGGGTTTTTTGTGATGGCTGATGGTGAAACATTATAAGTAAACTATTCCACACCCTAAAATACACATATGAAATGAGTAATGAGGCAACAAAAGGTAACGATAAGCCATAATGGCATGAAATATCATATGCTTTGTTTTTGCCTTATAACAAGAAGAAGGGGTTTGGAGATGGTTTTGTGATTCTTAGGGATGCATTTAAACATGTTTTAGCCTTCAGACATCATTTTGTATCATCAACAAAGAGTTTTGGAGCAGTCTTGCATGAAAAAGGAGAAGACAAACTACTGAAAACAAGGGATTTTCTGGAAATGACTATTTTTGTAGTTAAGTTCAAAATCAACCTCTAACCAAATGGAGAAGAATTTGTGAAAACAAAAAGAGAATATTCTTAAAAAAGAGCTCATATACAAAATCCTCTCTTAGTTTTTACACAATTGTCACTGTTTTGAAGATATAAGCAGATCTTTACAACTCATTTTTCAAATTTGAAAATTTTGGAATTTCCTGTTTTAGTCATCAACTTTGGGCACATATTACAAGGAAATGGAGAGGTATTTTGAAAAACAGAAAGAGGATTTTGTCAATAATAGACCCAATAATCTCATTATTTACACAAATATTATGGTTTGGGAGATATGAAGTGATGTTTTAGCCCTATTTTTCGGAAATTTTCCATATAATGGGAAAATTAGCCCTTAGTTTGATTCCACACGTGCCAAGAGGAGGTGTCAAGTGAATAAGACACATGGATGTTCAAGGAGGATATTGTTTCTAAACATCCTCAAATATTTGATTTGAGTTGAATGCATTTAATGCTCTAAATTTCAAACCCTAGATTTTAGGTACGGGACTGATTTTCTAGATTTTTTGTAATCTTGTTGATATGACTAAGTGCAAATTCGACCCTAGGAGGTGTCATATATATATATTTTGAGTATATCAGATACAAAATTTGAGGATCTAGTTGTTATCTCATAGATCTATAAATCTCATGGAAAATCATTTGTAAAGGGGAGAAATTCAGTCCAAGGGACTGAGAAAGAGATGCAGAGGGGTTCAATCCCTGGCATTAAAATTTCATGTAACATCTTGAAAAACCTTGTGTAAGACTTCTATGTAAATATTTTAACTGATAACAAAGTTTATGATCAATTTGTATTTCCCTATCCTCAGTTCATCATTTTTCTTTTTTCATTTGCTTAAATGTGTTTTGCTGCTATAGGGTATATGTATGCAATTCGGTGCTGAGAAGACTGTAGTATAGGATATACTGTAGTGTTTTCCACCGACCACATTTGAGACTTATATTCACAGTCAGGAAGGGTTTTTTGAATGTTGAGTATTCTTCCCTGTAAGTGTATAAAGGAATAGGGTGTTCTCTGATCTACTTGCAGTTTTGTTTTATTCATGTCTTCACTCCATTTTTCTACAACCTTAATGTTGTTCTAAGTTTTGTTAGCTTGACCCACTGCACATAGAATGTTAAAGAAAGGGGCTTGATTTTGTTACTGAACCTCAATCATTGATCCTACCACTTTCACAGTTTCTTAAACCCAACCAAATCATTTTTTTTAAATCAAGGTGTGCTAGGATTGACTCAATAGTAGTCTTGAGTTGACTTCTAGGGCTAACACTTCTTACTTCTATTTCTACTTCACCATGCATTTTATTACAATATTCATCCGATCCATTCATTCATTCATAACATTCATTCTTGCATATCTATTCTAGTGTGCGTTATAAGTGAAACCATTAATTCATCTATCTAACCATTCAATCATAATTGCAGAAACAATAAATCATTTAGACACATTGCAACACAATTTTTTACCATGGCTCACCCCCTCTTGGGGCTACATACACAAATATATTATTTTATTTCTTCTTCTTAATCAAAAGGGCGTTGCGCGCATTACATCATAGTATAATAAAGAGTAGTGAGGCGGACCAAGATCGCACGAAACTCCACAAATTGCGACCCAACCCTTAGCTACATCTCCATATCGACTCCATCTGAGTTTTACAACTCTAAAAAAGACTTCAACTAAAAAATGGCTCCAAAATAGGTTCTTCAGAATAGTTCTCTCCAAAATATATGACAAAAATTAGATCAATAACTTCCTCAATATACCTTAGATCTATTCCATTTATACTACAAAAATGAGTTAAAAAACCTTACAATACATTCCAAAAACTAACCCTAACATGGCTAGGTTTGTCCACATCTACGTCAGATTTCCACAAATCATATCACGTGTTTCTTCGTTTGCTCTTTGTCATGTTGATCTTCCTTCTTTTCTGGCGTGCGTTGTTCCCTTTGGCCCAATTTTTGTTTCTTGTTGCACTTACTCCCAAAAGTTCCCACTCCAACAGGCCCCCAACATTAACATGTGGCTCATCGCGAGCCACTCAGGTCGTGTGTGCCTCTTGTACTAACTTCTACAACTCCTAGAACTTATGTGCTAATTCATGTTGCTTTTCCTTCATCTGTACATTCTTCTATGTGAGGGTCTCTATGAATTGCATTGTAATGTATTCCTTCAACACTTGTATGCTTTCTATGTGCACCTGCTCCATGTTGGTTTTCTCCATTTCTAGCGTTGTTATCATATGTTCTTCTTGCTCTTGTAGGGGCTGCAACTGAGCCTGTCTATTCTTCCTTTCCTCCTGAACTGAATTTACTTCTAGATGTAGGTTCTTCATCTCTTGCATGACCCTCAACTTCTTTGAAATGGGAATCATCTTCTACCTCTGCTTCAGATCCTAGACTGTTGTATTCAAATTTTCTTCTTTCTACTCTAGCTGCTGAATCTTCTCATCTTTCGCTAGGATTGTCCAAAGTTGTGCGGTCCTTTCATAAAGTTGTGTTATCTCCTTAACTTCCAATGCAATATGAGTTGTTTTTTCTATGGCTTTCTCCTCTCTCTTGGATTTTACCTTTGGAGGTGTGGTTGGTGTTATTTTTCCAACCAACTCTACTATTTCCTGTTATATCCCTCCATAGCCTACGCTATCTTCTTGAGTTTTTCCTCTTCACTGATTTCTCCTGCGAGTGCATTGTCTGGAATTTTTTGGAAGACTTCTTCAAGTCTTTACTCCAGTATCACTATGCATTTTTTTTCTTTCGATTGTTCCAATATTACCTCTGTAAGAACTATCTCCAGTACTTCTTTGGCTTCCTTGGTTGTCTCAAGGTATGTTGCATCCGTTTGTGCTCTGGATTGTACCTCGTGCACCACACTTACCTGTAGTTTATATAAGGCCTTCATCGATATCCTCGCTGATACCAACTCTAGTTGTTCGACATCATTAAATTGTGTCTGTGCCACATCTTTATTTACTCGCAGCATGTCCTTAGTAATGTTGAAGGTTTCACTCGTCATTGTTGTAATGTATATTGTTATTCCCTAGCTCTACGTTGTTTGTTGACATGTTGTTTCTTCATTTTGTGCCTTGGTCATGCATATTTTCTCTAAGACGTGTCTGACCTCTATCAGCTTGTGCATTATTCTTTCCCTTTGTTCCTCTTCCTCTTCATATTCTCCAACGACGCGGTCTTGTACCCTCTCCGTGACTAATTCTGCATCATCTTTTGTTATCGTGTATTCTGGGGCTTCCTTGTGTGATTTCATCTTCTTCCGGGGCCCACCTATCTGTACAACTAATCTCTTTTTTGTCTTTGAATGTATTAGCTGTGTTCTACCTAGGGTATTTGGTATGTCCCTTCCTGTCTGTCCCTCCTC
Organism: Picea engelmannii; assembly: GCA_009831015.1. Classification (NCBI taxonomy): domain Eukaryota; kingdom Viridiplantae; phylum Streptophyta; class Pinopsida; order Pinales; family Pinaceae; genus Picea; species Picea engelmannii. Next base: position 928,705 of record ML779702.1, on the reverse strand, counting down.
TGCAGGGATGTTGTCCTTCTTCTGTGTTGAGCCATTAATGGGAGCTACACGGTCTTTTTGTTGTGTGACAGGCTTGGGGATAGGCTTCTTATTTACTATTGCTCTCCCTCCTATTGAATTTTTATGTTGTGCTGCACTCCTTGTCTAATGAGTTGGGGTACTTTTCGGTTGAGATGAACCTAATTTCGCTGGTTGTTTATCCTTGGATTGATTCTTATCCTTTGCTTTCTCAAATGGAATATTCCATTCAAATTGCCATTATTTCATCACCCACTTGACTTCTTCTGCTGTCGCACAATACCTCATCCACATCCACTCCTTTGCTAGATCCCTTTTCTCCTGAATCTACATGTTGTGTCGCAAGGCTTTAAAGTTAGCAACTGTCTTATATTGTTCCACCACATCTGGAGGGATCCTCCAAGTCTCTGCGACCTTCTCTCAGATTTCTTCGAGGTATTTATTGAAGATGCTTGTATTTTCTTGCATGTATTTTGCAGCGATGTTGTTCCATAATGACTCGTACTACGTTGCACCTTCCAGTTCTCTAAAGAAACATGGTGTATTTTGGGTGTTTCCAAACCACTAATGTAATCAAAATGATAAGCTAGGAGTAATGGAACTCTGTTCCTACATCCTGCATGTCTTTACAGTGTCCATAAATGAATTTAACAAGTATGGGCTCCAACTTAGTACAATTCCTTTCACGCACTGCACAACTGCTGCTATGACACCTGCCTGCACTTCCTCCTTGCGATATTTTCTAAGTAGTTTACAAGCCATTAGTTTTGTAACTAATATTGTTGATGGTTCACTAATCTAGTTTATGATGATCCCCCTGGATCCTCTTTCTATGCCATATGTCTGTTTCATCTCTTCTGCCAAGGCCTTCTCCTTGGCTTTGTCATCAAGGTACTGCACGGGTTGTTCTTCGTTGGTTGGAATACCTGTTATTTTGTCTATTAAATCAACATCAATAGATACCTATGTATCTAACCACAAAATGCGTCCATGCATTACTTCTAGTAACTACTTAATGGAGTTATTCACTTCCTTGCCCCTGTCGAAGTGGGGAATCTCCAATAGGTTCATGATACTTGTATTGTATAACCCATTTATCCAATGCTTAGGTTCTAGTATGGGTCTACCTATTGCGCTGACCCCTATGCTTTCTAAGTGCACCTGTTATGGGAATTATGGGAACTTGTCTGTGTCCCTGAAATCATGATCCAAGTATCATAGTTTGTCGATGTACCCAAGTAAATCTATAACAATTGTTACTCATTATGGTACATGCGGTAGCACAATGGTTATCTCTGACTACTTGTGCGAGGATCTTCAGAACTGTTGTTTACCTTTCCCATTCATTGGTGCACTGAAAGGCCTTGCTTCTTGATATGTTTTCTCTTCCTCTTCTTCTTCTCTGCAAGACTCCTGTTGCACTGTAATATACTCTACTTGTATCTATTCCTGTTGTGTTTGTTTTATGCAAGGTTGAGGCCTTGGATCATTAGACTCAATCCTCTCTACATCTACTTCTATTGTGGGTAGGGTTGTTTCGTGCGTCTGGTTTGAATTTACTATTGTGCTTAGTGGATATACTTGCATCTATTTGATCTATTCTTCAACCAATGTAGGGCTTGGCTGATATAGGGAAGGAATGACATCAACATCCACCACTCCTTTCGTTTGTGCAGGGTTTTCAGCTGCTACTGTTGGCTCCAACAATGATCTGTTGTTCTTGCAACTTCTTCTAGTCATCTGGCTCGGTGCTCCAACTTTTGGTGGCGCCATCATGCTGTAATCTAGATGGTTTTGCATATGAGATCTTACCGTTCACCTGTTAATCACCTGGATATGCTTCACTTCTCATTGCTTAGCTCTGTGTTTGCTCAAGTTCATAATGAAGCTTGTCAAACCCTAAATTTTCTTCTAAAGTGTTGTCATTAATGCTCCAAAGCTTCTCGATCATGCCTAATTAACTGTCATAAATGTTCCAAAGCTTCCTGTGCACGTTTCATAATTATGCATTTTTACACCTTGCTTTTCCGATGACTGGTTTTTCGTTTCCCGTCTGTTTCATTTTTCTGGTGCGTTGTAATTTTCTCCTATTTTACGTTTCTGGCACACTAGTACTTTCTTTTGTTATGGTTTTCCTACATGCAGTATATTTGTTTCTCATCGCACTGGCTGGTTGTTTGTTGTGCACTGTCATTCTTAATGAGTTGTCTAACACTTATTCTTATAACTACTTATTTTTGGATTTTTCTTCATTTGTTCCCATTTTTTATTCCTTTTTCTTCTTTGAACTCCTACTATTTACAATATGTACAAGTCTACTTTTTGTGTTGCAACTAGTGAGGGTTAGTATATTGAATGTCCCTATATAGTTTCAGTCGACTACCATTCACCGGTCCTTGAAATTCCTTTCCTGCTAAGTCTTGCAGTTGTACAAGACCTCTATTTGTGACAAACTTTATCTAATATGGCCCTAGCCAATGCATTCTAAGCTTCCTTGGGTGCTGCAAATACTTACTGTCATAGAGGAGAACCAGATCTCCTTCCTTAAACTTCTTCTTCTTGATATGTATGTCATGCCATGATTTATCCTTTACTTTATGTACCTCTTGATGAAATCCTACCATGATTCCATCCTCTTCTAATTCCATCAGTTGATCCAATCTTTCCTGTGTTGCGCCCCTTTCTGTCATCTCTGTAATTACTGTGATGCGTAGAATTGGTATCAAATAATATAAGGGAACTATTACCTCTTGTCCATACACCAATCTAAAGGGTGTATTCCCTGTTATCTTCTTGCAGGTAGTTCTATAAGCCCAAAGTATTGTTGGTACCTTCAAATCCCAATCATCTTTGTTTACATTACAAATATTTGTCGAGGAATTCTCCAAAATTTTGTTGAAGGATTCCATTGTTCCATTTGCTTGAGGGTGATAAGGAGTACTCTTTTGGTGGTGTATCTTAAATTCTTCAAGCATGGTGTCAATTGTACTTTTAATAAAGTGAGTTCCCTAATCGCTCATCAATATTCTTGAACATCCAAACCTTGTCACTATGTTTTCAAATAGAAAGCGTGATGCAGTTTTTACATTGCAATCCTTCATTGGTGTTTCCTCATCCCATCTAATCAAGTATTATGTCGTTGTAATAATATATCTGGCTCTTGATATTCTTGCTAGTCGATTAACTGGACCTACAAAATCAATCGCCCATTTATCAAACACTTGTAAAGTAACTTGTGGCCTCAATGGCATCTCATCCCTACTAGATGGTTTCCCAACTCTTTGACAAACATCACACTTCTAACAATATTCTTTTGAATCCTTATGAACTGTTGGCCACCATAATTTTGTGCGCAATACCTTCTGGGCGATAACTTTTCCTGTGTAATTCCTTCATTCTCCTCTGCCAAAATAATGGGTCTTTCATGCTCCATCACACTTCTTCTCAAGATGTTGTCTACTCCTAGTTTGTATAAATGACCTGCAATAAAATGATAATCTGCAGCTCCGACCACCAAATTTTTATTCTGTGCAGTAGTAAATTATTTTGGTGCAAAGTGTGTACTCAAAAACCCAATAATTTCATCAAAATATTCATCAGCTATCTATACTGAAAACAATTGTGCATTTGGAAATTTGTCTTCCAAGTTACTGGGTTCTTCTCCATTTGTTTTCCTGGATAAGTGATCTGGTCCTGCATTCAATCTTCCAGGATTCACCACAACTTCAAAATTAAATTCTTGAAATAATAATAGCCATCTGGATATCCTTCCCCCCAACACCGGCTTATTAACTAAGTATCTCAAATATGAATGATCTGCAAACATCTTAAAGTGTTGCTTCAACAAGTAATGTATGTATTTCTGCAAAGCATACACCATAGCTATACCTTCTCTTTTTGTAGTATTTTAGTTCTGCTCTGAATATAACAAATTCCTTCTTGAAAAAGAAATAGGGTGATCTATATCACCTTCTCCTGGTTGGGTTAATACTGCTCCTAATGTTATTGCAGATACATCCACATGCACATGAAATTCTTTAGCCCAATCTGGAAATACTAAAATCGACGCGGTGACCATCTTCTCCTTCAAAATATCCAAACTCTGTTGGAATTCTTCATTCCATTGATACTTAGTTTCCTTCTTCTGCAACTTCTCCATTGGCGCATTAATTTGTGCATATCCTCTTATGAAATTCCTATAATATCATGTATGGCCCAATGTACTTTTCAATTGGCGCATTGAGTTTGGTGTTGGTAAGTTAACTATGACAACAATTTTAGCAGGATCAACCAGCAGACCCTGTTTACACACCACATGTCCTAAAATAATCCCAAAAGGTGCACTGAAAATACATTTCTTAATATTTAATGATATCTGACATTGTTTGCACCTTTCAAACATCAACTTTAATACTTCAACATGACCCTTCAACAAATTGAACACTGTCAAATCGTCTAAGTAAACCTCCAAAAACTTATGAATAAATTCCTTAAAAATTGCTACTACTACCATTGAAAAAATGGCTGGTGCATTTTTCAATCCAAATGGCATAATTGTATACTGAAATGATCCCCACTATGTAGTAGATTTTTTCTTATTCCTATCCTCAGGTGTTATCCTAATATGATGACATCCTGAGAATCCACCTGTAAAAGAATAAGCTTCTTGACCCCCTACATTCTCCAAAAATTCATATGTAAATGGGCTAGGAAAAGGATCATGTAGGAAAGCATCATTCAATTTTCTCAAATATACACAAATATTGATACCTCCTTGCTTCTTTTCCTGCACCACCATAGGATTGATCCATTCCGACTCTTCTACAAGTTCTATAACACCAGCTTCCAACATCTTTTTTCAGATTTCTGTGGTGAAGAATTTCATAATCATTTGCCGGAGAATCCACAGTTGATGTCATTTTGTCATCAACATGACAAAATGACATCAACTTTTCCAACATCTTGACAATTTTTTTCTTCAACTTCTCTTTGTATATTGGATTCAATCTATACGGCCTCTATCTAATAGGTCTTACTTCTATCTTCAATGGGATCTTCATCTCTCCTATCTCTCCTTCTAATCCCTTCATCTCTGAGAATGTTGCTGGAAACAAGTCATTGTATTCGCGTAGTACTTCTATAATCCTTTCTACTGCTTATTATCCCAATAATCTCTAATACTTGCCATCTTTAGTTTTTCTGCAATTCCAATATTTACCTCTTAATATTTAATGGTGCAACACAATATTCTGAATCCATATTGGGACCTTCTAATTCCCTTTCACCTTCCACTTCTGGGATTTGGATATTTCGTGAAATATCTTCTGCTGGTTCTTCTGATTTTGCGACATGATAACAATGTAGTAATTGTTTAACTATTTGTCTAGTCTACTTCTGATATGTTGGGACTATTTCAAACTCTGGTTCTTCAAATATCCCGTCTCTTACCACTTTCAACATTGTATCAATCTCTGGATTGTCATGATCGAAGGAAAATGTAACTACAAATTTCTATTGTATCTCTTCTCAGTTAGCAGTTTCTTAGCGTTGTTCCTGTTATGTGTACTAGTTCTTCGAAATGTCTTCAGTATCTAAATAAAATGGTGTGGCCATTCTTCTGGTGGTACTGATCTCCATTGAACTATGCACTTTTCTACATGCTGTTGAGGTTGTCCAAATCCCTCATATTTCTCCTCATATCTGTGTTCCTGCTTTGTGCCGAATCTTATGAGCAATAACCTTTTTCACTTAAACCAATTGTTAATCTTTTCCTTGTGTGTAATCCACCATATTGCAGGTGTAGCTTTTAAAGAAATCTCTAACACTAGTAATCTATGATTTTCCATAAACTCTACCTCATAGTAATCTGAAAAGATCTTTTAAATGACAATGATTGAGTTATTATGCATGTGTTTATTAACCATTTAGGAAGTTGAATGAAAGATGAAGAATTATAGAAGAAACATAACAACCATATGCACATATACAGATATGAAATAAATAAAGAAGAAAAACAAACCATAGAACACCAAAGTGATAACGGAGTTCAACAATCTCGCCCACGTCTTCGGGCCTTTGTCTTAGTGGGTGAGGCTTTATTATTTTTGTTCAAAGATTTATAAGTACATCATAGAAGTACCAAAAGGTTAAAAAACTAATATGGTCTTGTTCTACCAAATATCTAGAACCCAACAAAAGAAACGACACTGAAATAAGATGACCGAAGCTCCCAGAAATGGCCCGTAAAGGTGCGCTCCTCAATAGCTTCCCTGCATAAAAATGGCTTTGGCTTGGAAAATCTTCAGCATAAACCTGTTATAAATCCCCTCTTATGGCCTCAAGAAGCCCTGTTTTATATAGATATGAAGTTGGTAACCATATCCTAACTTCCCCCCAAGATCTGGACTCAAAAAGGGCCCAATATCCCCCAAAAATGACCAAAATCTCCAAATATCAGCCCATAAATCAATAAAAATCCATATTATATAGTAAAATAACCCACTTCTGAGAAATGTTGGGGCACAACCCCTTATTTACTGGATCTTGGTCGTATCGGGTGCATCCATGTGGCCAAGTGCTAACATCTATGCGCTGACCCCCTTGAGTCTCGGTCCTGGTCTTATGGTGCAAGGCCATATGGCCAAGTGTTATTGCATCCACGTGCTCAATTTTAGTTAGAGCCCCGATGGTTAAGCCTTTCTTCAATGGGCTAGCATGACTGACTAGGGCTAACCCCTATTCATTTGTGCCAAGCACCAACTATGGAGTCCAGGTCATATGACATTCTCGTAGAATCGGGGGTTGGACACAAGTCACAACCGCGCGTGCCAAAGGGTAGATCCCAGGTCTCGTGGTAGGGTTCTATGGGTGCGTTGGGGGGATGGGGGCTAGGCCCCAGCCCTAATATCCTCTGCCCGAAACCACACTTCAACATAAATACAAATGAATACATATAAGGTCAAGAAACATTCCAAGGGTAGGTTGGCTAGCCCAGCCCTGCCAAGTCATACGCCCAGGTGGGAGGTCGCGCGATCAAACTCATAGAGTTCCAAAATTTTGGCAAAGATATTAACCAACCTATGGGTGCCACGTGGTAACCCATGTCTGGGCCACATGGCACCTTCTCATTCACCTACTCCCGATGCCATGCATCAATCGCTGACTGGTCCATCTATTTGCCTCTGCCATGTGTATGCTCCAACTGTACCCTGCCACGTGTCGTACGGTCGTGCCATGTGTCACCCCCTAATTGGTCCACCTATCCGACACATCATCAGTCCATACACTATTCACCTTGCCACGTGTCAGTTCGTACATTTCCATGTCAACAACCTATCCACATCATTGTATGGTCAGCTGCCATGTGCCACCTCAAGATGCTTCCATGTCAGCATGATGACATCATGCTAACATCAACATTGAAGTTTTGGCCTATTGACTGTTGACTTTTTGCCTATTTGGAAAAGAGAATAGATCACGATATCTAGAGCATATGATGTCTATTTGAACCTTTCAAGTTGTGTTGGGTTCATATCGATGAGGCCTATGCACAGGTCCGTTTTGAAGCCATTATGAGAACTTTGATTTTTAGGCCTTTGTGAGCCCCATCAAGCTCCTAGATCCAATTTTGGATCACACATCCCCACTAAAGACCTTTTGGTCCCCAAAAGGTTACTGACCAGTCATCAAGCTCGGGATAGGCCACCTGACTTGTTCCCTATATTTTAATTATGTCTTGTGCACCTGTCTCATCAAGATCAACTGTAAAACAATCATGATAATTGACAGCATATTGTTAGCCATTTGTACCCTGTCACATTTTACTGAAGCCATTATCATCCATGTAGACAACATTACTAATGATAGCATAAAAAATATGACTGCAAATGAGCTGATATGTTTGTAATATTTGCACGACATTAGCTTATCTTGAATCAAAGTGTGATTGATTTTCCATTCTACAATCATCTCCTGTTCTTGCTTAAGATCTATTACTTGATTTGAAACAATTATAGGTGTGTTGCTGATCCAGATTATTTTTGGCAAGAAATGAGAGTGGAGATATAATAAAGAAACGCACAAAGATATCGTGGATATCCAATAATATAACATAAATGTATAAGAGATGCAACCATAAACACAAAGATATGTTGATTAAGGTTGGTTGTCATTGATGTCAACCCTTGAAGAAAGACCCATAGCACAAAGGTTTGGGTAATGGACCCAATAGTGTTTGATGTAAATATGACTCATTATTGTTTTTTCATGGTTGATAAGAAGTAAATATGGATGAACTCCAAAGTGGTCTCCTTATGGTGAAAGCCCTCACAGGAAGACGCGTTGTGGAGTAAGAGAACCCATGCTTAATTGTGGAATAATGAGATGAAGGAAAGTGAATTTGTCAGGGAAAAAATCCTAGATGGATATTTCTTGTCATGTCATTTCCGGTGGTATGTGGAATGTCACATAATTCCTCACGGTTAGAGAGTTATGGCCATGAGAAGTTGGAGACCCCAGGTTTAGGTAATGGACCCAAGTTTGTTTGATGGGTAACAGTACGAGTTATGATATATTTTCAGATAATACTATTCTATATGGATAGTACATGTCATTCCATTTTTATTGGTATGTAGAATGTCACATAACTCCTCACGGTTTGAGAGTTATGGCCTTACGAAGTTGGAGGACCCTCATATGTCATCTAGAAGCCCCAAAAGGTC
>ML779702.1:872962-904322 GCA_009831015.1 Picea engelmannii | reverse complement strand
CTTCAGCCCCATGGAGGTCCGAGCTAATCATCTCCCCATGTGCACCGATCCTCTGGTACCTGTCTGCCGGGTATGGTCCTGCACATCAAAGACTACGCCCTCCATGGGCTCATTAGTCCTAGACATCATAGCAATGTAAATCAGATTTCATCATTAAAGTTATCAGATATATGCATGAAATCCCTAACATATCATCTAAAAGCTCAAATATATTACACAGATCTACTATACAAAGCTAAGGAAACCAACAGAACAACCTATTGGGCTAATACCCACAAGAGATGGAAAGTTTCCTCAAAAGATCATTCAAGCCATGTTAAATGAGGTGATATGGTTTTTAGGGATGTCCAGTCATAGTAAGACCAAGGGAAGGTGTTGTCTGTGGGTGCCTTTGTAGCAGGCGAGCTGTACCCGTCATGGATGCATTTTTTCCAAGCCTTTTATTGCCTTCATTTTTCTTTTATTGCTTTTTCTTTCTTTTTTACTACAAGGTCTAACCAGAGGACACTGCCTTGGCTTGGTGGCAAGAGCTGACAGTGTTACCCACTGGTATCTTCGTAGAAATGATAAGGCTGGCTCGTGATGAGGCCCCCTTTCCTTTCGCCATGCAACCAAAGGTCACTGCCCTGGCTTGGTGACCATATAGTGGCAATGTCATACTGCTAAATACCTATGAACATAATGGGCCAGCTCGTGATGAGACCTCCCATCCTCTTGGTTAGGTCTTGTTTTTATTTTATCATTTTTCTTAGGGTCCCTTAGTTTCTTATCGAGAGGCTTTTTATTGCCTTCTCAGGGATCCCCTGGGCAAAGCATCTCTAGGCTTCATTTCCTATGGCTTTTATCTTTTACCAGCTGCTTTTATCCCCTGGGCCTTTAGCCCCTTCTTCCCACAAGACAAAGTGTACCCTGAGAGGTCATCCTAGTGGCCAGACTAGGGGAATGGGATGGATGAGCGGGGTATAAGATGTAAATATGATAAGATGGTGGGAGTGGACAATGGCTCTGCAAATCCCCTTTGGTGGCTAACCAAAACCCATGAATATCAGCTTGCTAAGTCACCCAATCAATCACCCCAACAATGGTCAAGTGGATTAGTGTAAGATCCAAGCAATCATCATAAATGAAATGAACCTAATGCATATATAAGAAGGTTATAACGATCAAATATGACACATACCATGATACCTCGGACCAATTACCTCATGGATCAAGATTCCTCTCTGATGCAAGCCCAGGCTAGTGGTGATGGAAGCTGCTATTGCTGACAGAACAAGTCTGGTTGAGAAGAAGAAAGATGGGCCCTCCAGGGCCATGCTCGAGTCACTCCTGCTCTTGGTACTCCATGTATAGGACCGTGTGGGCCTCAAGACATGATCTCCTAGTTATCCCTGGATATCGGGGATAACAAACCCAACAAAAGAAACGACATTGAAATCGGATGATCGAAGCTCATAGAAATGGCCCGCAAAGGTGCACTCCTCAACAGCTTCCTTGCATAAAAATGGCTTTGGCTTGGAAAATCTCTAGCATAAACTTGCTTTGAATCCCCTCTCATGGCTTGAAGAAGCCCTGGTTTATATAGATCTGAAGTTGGTAACCATCTCCCAACTTCCCCCCAAGATCTGGCCTAAAAAAGGGCCCAATATCCCCCAAAAATGATGAAAATATCCAAACATTAGTCCATAAATCAATAAAAATCCATATTATATAGTAAAATAACCCACTTTTAAGAAATATTGGGGTGCATCCCCTTATTTGCTGGCCTCTGGTTGTATCAGGCACATCCATGTGGCCAGACGCTAACATCTATGTATTGGCCCCCTTGAGTCCTAGTCCTAGTCTTATGGTGCAAGACCATATGGCCAAGTGCTGTTGTATTCACACACTCAGTTGTAGTTAGAGACCCGATGGTTAAGCCCCTGGTCGGCGAGCTAGCCCGCCCGACCGAGGCTAACCCTTATTCATCCACGCCAAGCACCAATTGTGGATTCCGGGTCATATGACGTTCCCGTAGAACCGAGGGCTGGACACAAGTCAGAACCACGCGCTAAAGTGTAGAGCCCAAGTCTCATGGTAGGGTTCTATGGGTGCACCGGGGGGCTAGGCCCCAACCCTAATATCCTCCGCCTAAAACCACACTTCAACATAAATACAAATGAATACATATAAGGTCAAGAAACATTGCGAGGGTGGGTTGGCTAGCCCGACCTTGCCAAGTCATATTCCCAGGTGGGAGGTTGCGCGATAAAAACCCATAGGGTCCCAAAAATTTGGCAATGATATTAACCAACCTATGAGTGCCACGTGGCAGCCCATGTCTGGGCCACATGACACCTTCTCATTCACCTACTCCCAATGCCACGCATCAAACACTGACTGGTCCAGTTGTTTGAATGTTCCACGTGTGCCATGTGTCATACAATCATGCCACGTGTCACCATTACAATGGTGATATGTGTCACCCCCTTATTGGTCCACCTGTCCGACACGTCATTAGTCTGTACGCCAGTCACCCTGCCATGTGTCAGTTTGTACACTGCCACATCAACAACCTGTCCACGTCACTATAAGGTCAGCTTCCATGTGTCACCTCTAGACACTTCCACATCAGCATGATGTCATGCTAACACCAGCGTTGACTTTTTGGCCTATTGACTATTGACGTTTTGCCTATTTGGCAAAGCGAACAGATCATGATATCTGGAGCATACGACATCTGTTTGAACCCATTCAAGTTGCGTTGGGTTCATATCAATGAGGCGTAGACACAATCCGTTTTGAAGCCATTATGAGAAATTTGATTTTTAGGCCTTTCTGAGCCCCATCAAGCTCCTAGATCCAATTTTGGATCACATACTTTATTAAAATTTATTCTAAATCATTCAAGCCATAAAAAGTAGGAGGTCTTCCTACCTTTGTACCAACCCTCAGTGCACACGTCATTCTGGCACACCTCCTAGTAGATAATTCATGTAGTCGTTGTTGCCAATTTTCCATTCCTGTGTTAGATTCTGAAGCACAAGAACTAATAATCCTCCAACTGAGCATGCCATATGCAGTTGGGTTGATATAATCCTCTTCGCGTACGGTAGTTCTGTATAGATGATTAACATTTTTTGTAAGAATATTATCCATCACAGGTTCCACATACCTGCTTCCTTGTGATGGATCCAATGGCACAATAACTTTGTATTCTCTAGACTCAAATATCATCTTTCTTGTCTTCACATTGATAATAGCTTGGTTATCAAAATCCCAATCCAGACCCAACAATGATGGATATGGCGAAGTATTGTCCACTATGTCATTGACTTCAAAATCAGCCATGGTGCACACACCATCTAGATCTACTGGAATCCCCTTCAACCTCCCAATTGGAACCACTCTGTGTTGGTTTTCCAAGTTCAATTGAATAGGTGAATACCCCAATTGTGGTTCTCCCATAGCTTCCTAGGTTTTCTTTGGTAGAACATTGACTTCAGATCCTAAGTCTAGTATGATATCCCCCATATTGAAATCTCTTATGTTAGCATTTGATTTGAATTCCCTGTTGGTTCTTCTCTTCTTACAGACCTAATTTACTCTTTTTACCCCTTCTTCCCCGAGATTACACTTTTCTAAAAACATTTGCAGTACTTGTAAGGAATTTTTATCACTTAGCAATTTGACACAAGCTCCCAAAATTTTTATTAAGTTACTTACTTTTTTCTGAAGACTACTCTTTATTGGTATGATCGAATAATGAAGGCATGTTATAGACTGATATCTCATATATTGGCCTTGTTCTTGAAGTGGATGCAATGTTTTCCTTCAAGATCTCCTGTCTAGCTTCCTTGAATATCTCTTTCTCTTTGCACACATCAAACTTTTGTTCAGGCGATGTATTCTTCCTGACCGACTGGTATTGGTCCTGATACTTCTTGGATGCATCTTCTCCTGTCTTAGCTCCACCTCTGGTCAATGTGTTATTCTTCTTTCTTTATGCTTCTCTATATTCCACCCCGATCCATTTCAGGTTTTGATTGGTATGGTTCCTCTTGTCCTGTATTTTGATCAAAAGTGTTGGAAATTCTTTTGTTTCATGGTCTGTTGCACAGCAATACATACATGTCGCAGGTGGTTGTGGGAAGTCTCTTGCATAATGCCCTAGTTTCTGACAATTATGAAAAACGACCGGTCCTCGACCTCCTTCAAATCCTCTTCCTCCACGACCTCCTCCTCTGAAGCCTCCTCTGTTTCCCTGATTATCTCTATGCATTGTGTTATACTGGGGTCCTTGATTATATTGCGATTGCTAGTTATTGTACTACTATGGTACGACACACTATTGTGAAGGATTATATTGTTGTTTCCCTTGAAACTATTGTGCATTATACTTTGGTTGAGCTACAAAATAATGCATGGGATTATATTATGGCTATTGCACATTGTTATATTGCGGCTGCTGTGCAAATTGTCCCATTACATGTTCAACCTGCACCTTGTATGTATTTGCAATGCTTTCTTTCATCATCTTCAAGGTTCTACAGTCCTTGTCTTCATGTTCATCTGACTTACAAAAGTTACAAAATGTGCTCTTTGGTATTGTCTAATATTTATGCATCAGGGGGAAATGATAGGGATCATGTCCATGTGTTTTTCAAATCTCGCACCATGTTCCTCCTGAAGCTAAATGGTTTGGCATACCCAATCCAATAGACTTTGAAAATAATAGACACTCATTCTTATCATGGCCTTTTGTCTTGCACATTGTACAACACACATCTTCTCTTTTCTCCTTTCCTTTGTTCTGATTCAACTGGAATGTTAAGTTCTCGATATCTTGCTTCAACTCTTCCACAGCTGGATTTGTATGCTTGTATTGGTTTTCCTCTAGCTGTACGGTTTCCTGCATAGCCTCACCCTGAATTTGGAATTTTTTCTCTCTCAAAGGATACTTCAAGTGTGGCAACACATAATTAACAAACAAATGCCTATGTTGTGTATCAGTAATAATGTACTTTAGCTTACCTTTTATGCTCTTGAACTTCCGATCCACTTGCCAAACTGATTCTCTTGGTTTTTTCTTGATCTCTATCATTTCATTCATGAACTGGTATTCTGAACTTGGCTTTTGAAATTCATTTATTAACTGCCTTTTCATGTCTGCTTTATTGATAGGCCCATGTACCAGTGTAATGTGTAGTCTCCGAATGTGATTTCCAACTGCACAACCTTTGTATCCTCATCTATAATATGATTTTCTGCTCATATCTTCTCATAAATGAACATATTTTTTTCTAGATCATTTGACCCGTCCCCTCAAAACTTTGGTAACCTGATAGTTGAATCTTTTCCTGGCATTGTTAAATTTTTTGAACTACCACCTCTGCACGGTGTACATATTGACTGCTGCTTGTTGAACTTACACTTCTTTTTTATTTTCCACTAGACCCAGGTCCTGTAAAAATTCTTCTACCACTAATCACTTGTTGGTTAACCTTTTTTTATTCTTCAATTGTCGTAGTCACACATGGGGTTGTGGGTTCCACACTAATTTAGATCTCAAATGGAGAGTCTTATTTTGCACCAGACCCATGACCTTTGGATTTCCTCTCATATGTGGTGTGCAAGATATCCTCAATATACCCCATGGCGCGAATATCCTCTACCTCTTCCTCATCATTTTCCAATCCCTCTCGCTCGGCTACAACTCTTTTCTTACTATTCATATTATATTGGTAGGGTCATTCGTTGCACGTCACACCTACACTCCTTATGATTTCCATGGTCTATTCATCATCCATCATGATGGGGTCCATTGATTCCTTCTTTTGGCCTCTCTCCAGAGCCTTCTCCATATCTCATATCCTCCTTAGTGCTTCCCCCAACTCCCCCATACGTGCAGAGTGATCTAGCTGTCTGATTCCATGGTCATCATGCCTTTATCATGTAATAAGATCTTGATCAACGTGTACAATGATCTGATGTACCTCCCTTTGGGTCCCCTCAATAAATCCTTCTCTACAAAAATATATGACTTCATTTTATCTATTGGAAACTCAATGATAAACCCTTCAGTAATGTTGTCTAACCAAAAATCCATTGCACGTGCAAATTTATTATTAACTCTTTCCAACTGCGCAATATTTTTAGCAGTCCACACAACTAGGTTAATCTGATTAGTCATATGGGTATCTTTCACCCTTAATATCCACTCCTATAATAACTCTGGAAAATAACATAAATATGCTTCAAGTTAATCAGTAAATATGTATCTCTGTAGGTATTGGCGCGGTGTATACATGGAGCCCTTATTATATTTTTGTGCAAACTCCAACTGCTTTGTCTCCAACCATATTTCAATATCTTTCTTCATAGGATTCCATGGCTTGAACATCCCTTTCTACCACTACATCTTCTTCACCAAACCCCTTCCTAGCTCTCCTTCTGATTTCTAGCCAGAAATGAAACCATTTGTTGGACGTATGGGCTGACCTGGGTTCTTCCTTAGTTCTCCAACAAAACCATTATCACCATCGGCCCTTCTGGCAGACATAAGGATACACTGCGCACAGAGTGCATAGTGAAGTCTCACCTGAGATGGTTTATGGGTGACTCTAGGATGCAGGTGTCTACATTCATTGAAGGGATTGGGGTTGTTCTTCTTACTTCTATTTCTACTTCACCATGAATTCTATTATAGTATTCATAGGATCCATTCATTTATTCATAACATTCATTATTTCATATCTATTCTAGTGAACGTTGTAAGTAGAACCATTAATTTATCTATCTAAACATTCAATCATAATTTTAGAAACAATAAATCATTTAGATACATTGCAACATAGATTTTTACTGTGGTTCACCCCTCATGGGGCTGCGTCCACAAAGATCTTCTTTTAATTATTCTTCTTCATCAAAAGGGAACTATACACATTACATCATAGGATGATAGAGAGTAGTGAGGTGGAACAAGATCGCACCAAGCTCCACATATTGCAACCTGAACCAAAACTACATCTCTGCATCAACTCCATCTGAGCTCTACAACTCTTAAAACAAACTTCAACTCAAAAAGGGCTCCAAAATAGGTTATTTAAAATAGTTCTCTCCAAAATATATGACAAAAATTAGATCGATAGTTACCTCACTCTACCTTATACCTCTTCTATTTATACTACAAAAATGGGTTAAACACCCTTACAATAAATTCCAAAACCCTAACCCTAACATGGCTAGGTTTGTCCACATCTGCATTGGATTTCCGCAAATCCTATCGTGCACTGTTTCCTTTTCCCTTTTTCATGCTAATATTCCTTCTTTTCTGGCACACATTGTTCCCTTTGGCTCACTCTGCCTTTCTTTTTGTGCTTACTCCCAAAAATACCTGCTCCAACATCACTCCATTCATATCTATTGGGAAACCTCTGACAGTCTCATTGATCCTTCTTTCGGTCCAAATGGCTAATTGAACCAACCATGATATTTCAATCTTAATTTTTATCAAATGTCTTATATTGTGAGTCCCTAGAAAATCACACAGTTTGAGACCGCCTACTTATCAATTAAAATCCTTATCTATTGATAAGATGTTTTCATTGTCCATTAATGAGTTGTCAGTCAGATATAGATATAAAAATGGTCAAGTACATGTATTATAAATTGATATCATGATATCAATACATGAGTACATAAATATATAAAGCCTTTTCCACGAATTCTTGCCTTGTCTTGCTTGTGCTCTATTTGTTAACATTGTATCAGAGAACCTTTGGTCTTAAGGGCCTGGTATCTCCTCATGGTAGTCATCCATAAGAAGTTTCATATGAATAGTAAAAGTTGGATGAGAATACATGAAAGCGATGAGAAAAGTAATACTTTCAATCATCAGAAAGTGATGGTTGTGGTTGGAAGGCGGTTTAATTTTTTGAACATATATGCAAGTATTTTCCCATGTAAATTTGAGACCATTGTTGTACAGGAAGTTTGAGGAATGAAGAATGAGGGTGCATGCAAAATCAGGTAGATGCGCAAAAGAACGAGGAACAATAGTTGGGAGCACAAAAGTAGCATGCATGCAAGGGCAGAGATAGGAAAAGAACGCCTGAACAATAAGTTGTAATCATGAGTTGTCATAGGGTTTTAGGGATAAGTGAATAGGGTTTTGAGCCCTAAATCCTATGTATAAATATGTAATGGGTCAGATAAAGTAGGTTGTTGTAGCTGAGTGAATAGTTGGTTTTTCACTGAGAGTAAGAGAATAGACTGAGAATGAGAGAGTATATTTATGAAGGTTTAGGGAGAGTTTGTATAGAGAGGATTGCACTTCAGAGTGGCCAGGTAAGATGGAGGATTATATCATGATGTATCCATTGTAAGAACAGTGTAGAAGCCTGAGAGGAATTGCAGAAAGAATAATAAAGAATCCATACATTGTGAATGTATCCCAAAGTTTGGGTGAACCACGTTAAACTCTGTGTGTGAATGTCTTTTTATGTGATTGTTCATGAATGTTCTACATATGCATAACTATATCTAGATATTTGTAGTAGATTATTGCTGCACAATAAAGATAAATTTTACGATGAATAATTTATGTTGCAATATGTGTCACAATGAGGCTTCATAATTTAATTTAATAATTAATAAAGTGAGAAGGGACAAAGAATACAACGCATAAGGAAAATAAGTAAGAATGAACATGCTAATGGCCTCACATCCCCTCATACCTGTAGAAACTTGGTTCCTACAACCCCAATAGGTTACTCAGGTGAGACTTCACTTGCATGTAGATGATGCCGAAAGAGCCGGTGTCTACAAGGTTTGTTGATAGAAGAAACTGAACCTAGGTTCTTAAAATTGCGAGCCAACAAATGGTTGCGTTTTTGGGACCCATAATTTGTGATTGAGGGAATGTTTTGGAGGCCAACTAAGAAAGAGATCGTTGAATGGCTAGAAAGGAAGGAATGAGAATTTGTTTGGAAAGAGAATAAAAACCCTTGGATGAGCGACGAGCAATGGATGCAAAGGTATGTGTACACAGAGCTATATGATATTTTCTTTGGTGAATTTTTCGATTATCTTAACTGAGTGGTTAGAAATATTAGTGGAGAATACTGGAAAGTACCGACTTGTAGCATCAAGGAACTAGACTTTTGAGTTGGTAAGACAATTGAACTCTATAAGTAACAAGACTTCCCGCGCTATTGATTTTTGGTTGAATAATATATTGAGGGGTTATATTATGGAATTTGTAGTAGATTATACCCAATCATATAGTTTTGAAGAGAGGGATTTATTTAAAGGTTTGCGTGGAAGGTTTATGAAATCATTTGGTATCTGGATAAGGATGTTGTTGTGCGACAAGTGTGTCATGACGATGGAGTATGATTGCAAAGGGGATTCATGCACATAGGAGAATTGGGGGATTACCAGAGGATAGTTTGAAGTTGGGAAATAATGAAGAAGAAAGGGAGGGACTAAGGATGCATAGAAATGAAGAAGGTGCATCAGAAGAGGAAGATGATTTTGGAATACTACGTAGTTGAAGAAGGTACAAGAGGTGAAAGATTGGGGCTGAGAAAGGAAAGCCGCAAAGTGAACCTAGGGGGAGAGAACCCTACACAATAGTCTATATCATTGAGATACCACACATAGAAGGAGAGGAAGATAATTCTCAGTGTAGTCCTAGAATAAAATAACTAGTAACTCCTACTCAGACTAGATCTTGTATCGACTCCACAACCCCGTGTGTGTCACCTAGATCGAAAATAACATTTGGGGATTTTTCAAAAGAAATTATAGTTAGCTATGGAACAAAGAGTAGTAGTATCCCGAGTAGTGGAAGTAGTGCGCTGATTCAGAGTCAACCAACATCACAAAGGGGAGGTACTACACAAAATAAATGGCAGGGTTAGAAAACACACCGATACTACCTGAGTTCCAGAGAGTTGGGTCGGAGTACCCATAACAACATCTATTCATATGTGAAATAATTTGGGTCGTGAAGAATGTTCAAGATGAAGCTGTAAATATTGTGAAGTTGGAAACAACATTTAGAGGTAGTGCATTAGTCTGGTATATTAAACTGTAGAGTACCACACCTATAGGACAAGAAAGGAATTTAGTAGAAATTAGACAAGCATTGTTGAAATAGTTCAAGAAGACAAAGTCCGAGTCGTAGTATATCACAGAGCTGAAATAAAATAGGTGTAGAATGAGTCAGTTTGGGACTATGATAAAAGGTTTAAGGATTTGGTGGGTAGAATGACATTCTAGATCCCTAATAAACAAAACCAAGAATGTTTTATTGTAGGAGTTCTACCACACATTCGTAGGTCGTTGATTCAACAAAAGGTTGCATCACGACCTGAAGCTTTGGATATTGAAATGAAATTGGAAGCATCTACCGTAGGATATGGCGCAGGGAGGGG
The DNA here is from genome assembly GCA_009831015.1 of Picea engelmannii. NCBI lineage: Eukaryota > Viridiplantae > Streptophyta > Pinopsida > Pinales > Pinaceae > Picea > Picea engelmannii. Next base: position 893,901 of record ML779702.1, on the reverse strand, counting down.
GGGGGGGTTGGTGCAATTCTAGACACAGTTAGCTTCCTTGAAAATTCAATTCACCAAACTTACAAAAGGGAAGGAGAAGCAAGAACAAATCTGGTGTACCAAGTGTAGGACTGAAGGCCACCATAAGGATGAATGTCCAACATTTGTGTATCATTTGATGACTGGAGAAACGAATCCATTAACAAGAGGGGGATACTGTGAAATATGTAAGAAATGGGGACATCATATGACTGAGTGTCCATTACTATAGAAATACCATAGTACCCCAAGGAATCTATTTTGCAACTTTTACAAGTCAGTCGGGTATGAAGAGAAGGATTGTTGTGCATTTGATTTGATGAGAGAGTGTACTTCAGATTTGTATAGGATCTAGGAGGAGAATGTTAAGACAAAAGGAGGTGGTCCATAGTATAATAATCATAGAGGATTTAATTTAGGAAACCGAGGAGGATTTGGCAGAGGTCTAGGTAGAGGAAATTTTGGTAGAGGAGGTAGAGGACCAATAATATGTTACAATTGTAATCAATCGAGACACTTAGCTCATGACTACCCTAATCCTTGTACAACTTACACATATTGTAGAGAATTGGATCATGTGACAGAATAATAACCTCAACTACTTACGAAATGGTAGGAAATAGAGAATCAGAACCAGAACCCAAACTAGAACGTATAGAAGATATCAGCTAAGAAACACAATGCAAGACCTAGAATAACAATTGTTACACATGGAGGTGCTAGAACAAGGGCCGATGTGACAAATGGAGAGAAGGAGGTTGAGCAATGGGTAAGGAAATTAGCAGGGCCTATGCCAACATTTGACCCTCAGTAAGAGAAGGAGATGTATCAGAGGGAAAGAAAAGAGATACTAGGACTAGATTGGTGTTATAACCCTAAATTGCACCACACATGCTTACCTGGCATCAGGCCAACTCATATCCCTTCATTGCCAAAACATCTGCTGAACAACCTCTATGAAAATCCTCTTGGGTAAAGGAACACGCGCCCTAACCCACTACTACACGCGTGTGAACACTGGCAGGCCTACTACAGCTCGCGTTTACCTAACAAAACACAAAAAAAGGAGAGTTGCCGACGGGACAAAAGCTATGGGTCAGTTAACTGAAACTCCTGGCCATGCATGGCCGAGAGTTCATCCAAAACCCTAGCTCCTTCTAGCCTATAAAAGAAGGGGTAGGGGTACTATTTKGAGGAGGAAAATTATAGTGAAGAAACTCTACCCATTTGCCGAATCCAGTTGTCCCAACCCTTTAGCCTTTCCTCAAGCCTAAGGAGAATTAACGCAAAGCAGTTGGAGGACAAAAGAAGAGGAGGAGCCCAGGATCAAGATCAAGGAGCGGTGGCCGGTCTCGACTTTGATTGTAAGTTGATTCATTTTGAAGATAATAAAAGAATACTTTTCCTGTCCCAATGCATGAGTTATCTATGATTTGTAATTTATGCTTAATTTCTAACCCTCAAGTAGAAAAKTAGCATGCATGCGTAGTGGTTTGTCTTGATTGCAGGATTGTTTTTGGAAGGAGCAGCGCAAGCAAGTGAGCAAAGCGCAATGGAGGATCTACGCCAAACATCAGTAAAAATGTTAGTAGTCATTCTCCATGCATGTATTGTGAAAGAGGGGTTTAAGTTTTGGGTGGTAGGATAAAAAGTAATTTCTTTTACGGTCAAAAATCTGCATGCAAGTCTGAACCTAGTTTGCTAGTCCGTAGGGTATTTTTCCCAACAACAGAATTGGCGACCGTACTAGGGAAGATACTCTTTAGGGTTTCCGGATTTAGTTGAGGTTTTTTGGGTAGTTTAAAGGATTAGATTTTCCATTTCTTTGTTTGTTTGTTTTCTGTTAGGTCAGAGCTAGTAGGGAACCTGGTTCTTTATACCAGTTTTTCCTTGACTGTTGCTTGACGGTAATTATCAGGACACACAGAGGTACACGCGACCTGCAGAAGGCCTGCATGCGTGTACCCGCACCCTAATCTCTTACAACCCGCGTGTGAACGCTAGCTGTAGAGGTTTCAGTAGCATGTAGGAGTCAGAGAGCTCGAGAGGCAGTCCTCCTCTTCCCAGTCAGAATTATACATTCTCAGGGGGCTTTCTGGATCATGTCTGAGTCTTGCTGGTTCACAGTCTTGTTTCAATTTGCTTTGTTGCATTTCGTTATTTCTTGCAATTATTTTTCTTTTCTGTTAAGAAGAAGCATCCAAGCCTCTAAGAGACCCTAGTTATCAATACCAAAGGCCTCTTCCTGGTTTGGGCTGCCTGTGTTTATTTTTTTCCTTAGAGTTTATACATACACGTGGCCTGTACAAGGTCAGCCCGCGTGTACACGCGCTCTGTTGTAGCTCAGTACGCGTTCAAACGCGTGCTGTTTTTGTGACAGAGGCATGCTTGACAGGCTACTTTTCAATCAGGGTGGGGTAGTCATCCCCTCCTGTGGTGAGAAGTGTTCCTCTCAGGTGTTTGAGCCCAGGGTTGAACAGTCAGTAGGTTAGGGCCTCTTACCCTTAGCTTGTTTTTTCTTAGTGGATAGTTGATAGAAAAGATAAAAAAGAAAATTTTGTTTTATGGTTTTTAGACAAGCGTAGGAGTCTGTGCTTTCTTGATTGCCATTGTGTATCTTTGCTCTGATTTTTTGCGATCTGCACTTTAAGCCAGAATTTTGTTTTGTTTTCTTGGTTTTGTGCTTGTCGGCATTTTCCCTTTGTTGCTTCATTTAGCACTTAAATAAAAAATATATATATATCTCTTTTTCATTTTCTTCTTTGTTTGAAGATTGTGTTTCTGCATTAATATCTAGGAAGAAGTATTTTGTTCATAAGTTTTTGCAGTGAATTTAGAGCATAAGTAGCTCGTAGTCGAGAGAAATTCCTTTATGTTTGCTGCATGAAATCTTAGAAAAATTCAAAAGAAAAAGAAGTATTTCTTTGTGAAAAGTTGTTGATTTTTGCATTTAGTAAAAGTCTTTTGTTTCCATCTTTTTTCATTTGTTTTTGCTTTGAGTCTTTACACATCATCAGTTTCACCTTCATATCCATGACATAAAAAAGCCCATAAAATCAACGCTAATTTAAAATCTATTAGACTTTTTGTTTGTAGGGTTCACAAACTAGTTCAGGACTAGGGCCTTGGATTAGGTTGGAGAGGAAACTCTCCAAGGTCACTCAAAACCAAACATTGGAGTCTGTGATAGGTGTTATCCATGAATTTAGTCATTGTGATGAGGTCATGATGATGTCATGATGATGAAAAATCAAGCTCTTTACCAAGAACACTTTCCTGAGAAAAGTTACAGTTGTCTTCTTCCAAAATTCACACTTTGAAACATGTTCGCAGGCTGCTTATATATTCACCTACAGGAATGCCTGTTTCCCGCAGGCTACCTTAAGTTGGGGTGCGAACTTCCCACACTGTACTCATGGTTAGGGTGCGGACATGATTTTAAAGGGGAAAAAGATAAAGATCTTGAACCTTCTAGAAGGGAATCTTCTAGAAGGATGAGTTGGCTTTCGAGTGGTTACTCAAGTACTATCATTCCAGATATCTTGGGATCATTCCCTATCCAAGTAACTAATCTATCTCTTCCTATATATTGAGGATATTTCTCATGGAAAGGGTTAAGTTAAGAAGTTCAGCAAGTTAGCAAGAGTTTGATTAGAGAATTAGTGTAAGACTGTATGGAGGACTGATGCTACAACAACAAGAGACTACAACAAGGTCATCACATGTGGTTGATTTTCTTCATGCATGAGCAAGTGTGTGTGTCAGAGCTAGAAGCCATCGAAAGGAGACCTATGACATCAAGGCTCAGGTTGTAAGTTTCTCTTTCAATTAATACAATACAGTAATATGTCCCTTTCCCATAAAGATGATGTCACTTTATTACATAACTCCTTGATCGTATGTATAGACTAGTCATTGAATATCTTAACTTGTCTTTACTTCGATTGGTTCGTTTTGTTGTGATCCGGATGGGACGAGAGCATTGAAGAGAAGCTTGGAACAACAAAGATCTAAGGAAAGCATTCATAAGGTATGTCCATAGCCCTTATCTCTTAGTTCATTCAATAGGCTAGATCCAGGGAAAGTGTATTATTCTGTCCTGTTTTGTTCTAGATACCAGGTGGATCTAGGGAGGTCGGTTTGTGTCCGCACTCACGGACTTATCCTATAAAAAAATTGGCAACTCCACTGGGGAACTATCCCCTTTTTCTTTTTGGTTTTTTCACTTTCTGTGGCCATTTGCTCTGTTTGCATTTTTCTCTTGATTTGTTAGTCTCTGAGTCCTCAGGATACCCTGAGAGACCTTCTGGGTCTATAAGCCAATTTGATTTTTGCTTGCTCTTTCAAATTTTTCATTAGTTTTAGGGATTCTCGCACCGTGTCCATTAGCATCCTGCGAGAACCTTGATTGTTCACACCCTGCATATACATTTCAGTGCAGATAGTTTGCATGCTGCATCGAAGTGGCCTGCGAGAACCATAGTTTCTCGCACTGTGTTCCACACTAGCCTGCGAACAGTTTTTGAAAATTTTTGAATTCATGTTTTGACCCTGTCAATAGCTCATATATGTTGATTTGGACCTCTTTGGCTTGTTGAATCAGTGACTTACCTACCTTTTGCTATAATTGGCTTGCTGGAACTGATCTAGGTTTTCTAGGTTTTTCTTGCCTTTGAAACTTGACTTTCATTTCTTAGCTTTTGTTGGCAGTATCATTCTCTCTGCCTTATAGAGTTGAGTGTATCCGACTCCCTGAGAACCAGGGATTGGTTGAGGGTTGAGTGTTTGGTGTTTCTCTTGTACTTGTTGATTCAAAAGGACAAATTTTTCATGTACATTGAGAAGCTTCGTGGTTTGCTTTTGTTTTTGCTTTCATTGAAAGTATTGGATTGAGTTGTTTGTTTGAGTTGTTATTATTTGGTTTTCTTTTCTCATTATTCAAAATTCTTCTTGGAAAGTGAACTGGATGTTTTCTTTCAAGTTTTGTTTTTTCTTTTTGCGAGAACATTGAAAACCAAAGTTTTAAGAGTATTGAAGTTTGAAAAAGACATATTGAAATGGTTCATTGATATATGATTGTTTGCATTGGCATCTGAAAGGAAATTGAACTTTGCATTTGCATTGGAGTATTGAGTTTGATTCGGAAATTGATCTCTCTCTCCCATAACTAGGATTCATCGAATGAAACGAATTCTATTTCATCATATCCTTGCATTATTTGGGTCAGATTCATACATCATGAGTTTCATTTCCATTGCCTTTGAGTAAGCAACAGCCTGTAAAAACATTGCGTAATATTAAAATTGAACTAGTAACTCTTTCCTAGGGTTCTTTTACACCAACATTTAGCTAGGCTAGTGCTTTGGAGTAGGAAGAGAGACACACTCTCTAAAATCTCAAAAACACACAATAGCATCTTGAGTTAGGGAGTGTAAAATTCCATTGGCAGCATATTGTCCTGGAAAGCCCTTCTAACACAAGGGTCAAGCATTAGGTCGCATTGGTGTTGGCAGAGATACTAACCTGCTTTGTTGACATCAGTGTAGAGATTGCACGTATTACGGGGTCACTCCGAGGTATACCCACAATTATGAGTGGAAGCCTTTGAGTTGATTTCGGGCTAGATACCCTGCCTTTGCGTGTGGATCAGACTGACGACTGTTTCCCTAGGCAGTACTGTTGTTTGTGGTGACCTTAGTGGCTTATCTCTCTAGGTTCTTACCCAAGGTGACTGTGGAGGGGAAAGTCTTCAGGGTACCTGGAATCGATGTTGATCAAACTCACTCAGGCTCCTTGGAGGGTATACCCACGATTATGTGTGGGAGCTTGCACCAGGGCATAAGTCTGTTAATCAGATCGTCAACGTAACTTTTCCACCTTAGCCCTGCCCCTTCTCATCTCGTTGTTGCGACGTTGGATTTCATCACCAACTAGTGGCTTCGGTATTAGAAGGTATTGTTTGCTTGGTGATTGCTTCTAGATTTTATTTACTAGGGTGTGCTGTTGTTCCTCGAAGTTGACCATAGGATTTTCATTGGGGAGTTGGTTTATTGGTTACAATTTCTCCCCCAAGACGTTCATGTAGGATGCAAGGTTTGTCTCCGGAACATCCGGAAGCTTCACAACCTTTACACACAACAACACCTGAGGGTACCCCTGAGGACTCTCCTCGTCCGGGTGAAATTCCCCTTGTTACTCTACCACACGTGGACATAAGTGACATCCCAGAAGTTTTTACACCACCTCCACAAGTAGAACCCATTGATCCTCTTGCGGAATTTCGTATTACCAATACTGTAGAGGATTATCACATTCATCGTGGTGAACGACCTTCAGGACGTTTTCATCTTTCTGGAGAAACTCTTGTTACATATTCTGAATCAATCGCTGGGCCTTCTCACGGTGTAGGGGGCCAAGACCCCTTTGGGTCAGGTGATTTCCGACGAGTCTTGTTTGGTACTGAATCCCCTGTCTACGAACTCGTCAACCCTCTTGTGTCTCCTGAACCAGAGACTACACCCGAGACTACAACTTATCATTTTGTTCTTCCTCCCGAGATGGCCCATCTCGCAAATACTACGAGTGTTCAAACCAAAATTACTGCTACTACTCTTCCTCCTATCAATACCCAGAGAACTCCTGAGGCTAATCTGAATCTACCTCATGGTTACCATGCTTTGAATCCATCGTTGAATGTTTCCCATCCAACACCCCCACAAACTCCAGCTAGTTCTCCAAGTGGTCCTCAGTTTCCTGGGCATCCTATTCTCGGTTTCATCCCAACACTCCCTCCGTTTCCTCCTGGCAATACTAATACTATTGGAATTATCCCGACTATTGCACCCAACTTGCACAATCCTGTTGGTGGTCAGGGTAGTACGTTTCCTTTTCCTTTTCCCGGACATAACATAGTTACTATGAAACCTACGGTTGGTACACAACTTCCGGGTGGAACTGTCACTTTGATCAGGGGACCAACCTCACCTTTAGGACAAAACATACCTCCTACATTGGCCCAGTATTGGAATCAACTTATGCAAAACTTTCCTCAAAATGCTGGGGGGAAGCAAACTGTCCCTACTACAGGCCAACCATATCCAGGGGTGACTAATCCTATCTGGGGTTCTGGTCAAACTACTCAACCCCAAACTCAAAGTCAAAATCCTTGGGGTTACTATCCATTCCAACCACCACCCAACCAACCAGGATCTTCCCTCTGGGGGCAGACTGCATACGGTCCCACTGGTCTACCGACAGGGCTTCCGCCCCAAAGTCACCAGTATCCACAAGTGAATCGACAATTGCCTTTTCTTGCTACTTTGGATCTGCTAGATTTGTCCAGGATTCTCAATGATCCTATTCGTCACTCTCCCCAATGGCCTGCTATTTCTGCAAAGCTTCCATCGGACATTCCCAAATTCGATGGGAAGGCGGGAGAGGACCCAAACAATCATGTCATGAATTTCCACTTGTGGTGTTCGTCCAACTCATTGATGGATGACTCCATTAGACTGCATCTTTTTCAACGAACTCTTACAGGTGCTGCTGCGAAGTGGTACATTGAATTACCACGAGGTTTCTTTTCCGATTTGAACACCCTTGCAATGGCCTTTCTCACACACTACCAGTTACCGATTCGTTACGATACCAGAACTGAGATTTTAACCTCCTTCAAACAAAGTTCAGGCACTCATATATCTGATCATATTCATGAGTGGCGACAGAGGAGACGTCTCATTAAACTTGAGCTTCCTGATCAGTTACTGGCAGAGCGATTTACCAAGTCTTTTGTAAACAAAATTGGTAAAGACATTGCTATGGGCGGTGTTGTCACCAAAGACCAGGCTATTAGCCGTGCTCATTATCTAGATCTCGTTTATTCGCAAATGGGAACCTTGTATGATTTACTACCTGATTTACCTCGTCCTGGTAATTCTACTACTTCTACTGCTCCGACTGCCTCGCATGCAGCTGATGGTGTGATTGGTTCCACTCGTAGCTTCTCACATTCTGTGTCAACTACAACCCCGAAATCCAATTCTTCTAATGTGCAAAGTGCTCCATCTCCTGCTCCTCCCGCCGGTAAAACCTCTGAAGTGAACGCTGTTCAATCCACGCCGACCGGTAAAACTAAGTCTAGGAAAGGGAGATGCAAGAATAAGGAGGGTAAAAAAAATAATCCAAATGAGAAAACCAAATCACCCCCTGTTGATGACCGGGATAAGCGCAAACCACGCTACCCTTTCCTTATCTGTGGTGAATATCACTACACGAAGGATTGTCCGAGCCGTGCCGAGGTTAACAAGTTCCTTCAAGGAGCAACGAAGCCCTCTACACCGACTGTCTTGTCTCAACCCTTCCCGTCTCAACAACAGGCTTCGTTGGTCATCCACGACCAACCCTCTACTTCTACATCATCTTATGTTTTGACGTGCACTGGTGATTCCATGAAAAACAATGTTTCACTTACCACTAGAGCTAAAGACTATACTCCCTCTAAGGAGAAAGTTGACGACTTACCTCCCGATTTGGTACAGCCTTCTCCACCGAACCCACCTACAAATGGTCCTCTTCATCTCGAACGACCGAGTCTTGATATATTCTTACGACCTCCGAAAGGTGTTGTTAAGAAGTCGACATTCAATCCTCATGCTCGGGCAGCTCAAAACTATAGCATTGTCGAAGATCTAGTCCAAGCACCTTCAACGATGTCTGCCCTGGAAGTCCTTTAGTCTTGTCTTGCGCAACGAAGGGCACTGTTGAAAGCTATAGGTGGCATTGATCCAATAGATACAAATCTGATAGTCTTTAAATTGGATGATCACATTCCAAGGTTACCCCCACAACTTGCGTTTCAAATTCAAGTTGTGGTCTCCGACAAGAGTATTTGTCAGATTGTTATAGATGAAGGTGCCTCTACGTGCGTAATGTCTTTTTCTTGTTGGAAAGCCATTGGCTCTCCACCGTTAAACGAATCACAAAACACTTTACGAGCCTTCAATGGATCGGGTTTTAAGCCTTATGGTGTTCTACCATCGTTGCCTGTCACTCTGGAAGGTAAGACCGTTCAGGTGGAAGTGGAAGTTTTTGATACTCGCTTAGATTATAACCTTCTACTTGGTCGAAGCTGGGTCGATTCTATGCGTGCTGTCATGTCAACCCTTTTCCGTGTCATACGATTTCCTCACCAAGGAAAAGTGGTTACGGTCGATCAACTTGACTTTTTTAATGCTGATACTCATGTCGGCAACGTACCTTTCATTGCTAAAACCCCACCGGGTTATGAGAATGTCGGAGTCGGTCTTTTAAAAGACTCTTCACTTATGGGTACTTTCCCCATACCACTTGTTAGCACTCTGTAATTTTCCTAAGGCTGCTAAGGCAAAAACAGAGGTAACCTCGAACCGCTTCGAGCCTTGGATCTAGCCCTCCAAGGCTCAGAGAGGGATCTCTCTTTAAGATTTAGCTTTGTTTGGGCAACAGGACTGATGTTAGGCTAGTTATAAAGCAAGGTAAATATAGGGTTTTTGATTTTGAGGTGGTTAGTTCGGGACAACAAAGAGAGCCATTGGGCAAATGGGGTCTGCGTTTGAAAGTGATTGACATATCAGATTTGGACAAGACTGTTACACAAGGCAAGGCAGCAAAAACATTGGATCGATTAAAGTTTAAATGGCGTGGATGAGAAGATAAATAGGTGAGGAAAAAGACAAGCAAATGAGCACTTAAGAATCCCTAAGCTAGCCTTTTAGAAGATAAACATCAAAATCACCACAAGCCGAGAGGCTGAGTATTGGATAATAAATTCTGCCCCTATTACTTTCCTTCTGGTGATTGGATCAGAGAACAAATTGTGAAGAAAACAGGAAACACATTAACAAAGAAGAAAGACATCACCAATATCTCTACACAAGAATCCTGAGAACAACATGTACATCACTGGTATACCATTAAAATAACAGAGAAATGTTCTCTGGTTGAAACACAACCATCACCCAGTAGGGAAAATAAAAATCTCAGCTCTGGACCTCTCACACAGGTCGAGCCTCTCCTCACAGCCCAGTCGAACCCTCTCTCTGCCCTTTACAGCTCTATATATAATAAAAACAAGCCTCATCCCTTCAAGACTCGGGCCCTGCCTCTGCAGTCTAAGAATAGTAAACAATTACAAAGATTGACATGTGTCAATTTGTCTCCCAGAACAATACAACAGTAAATTAAAAGGAAATCGTGTTTAGAAACTACTGCTTTAGTTGTCTCAAATTCGCTGGGAGATTGTGGATGCTTGTCCCTCAAATCTGGGAGAGGATAGCCACTTGTCCTTTCGATTGCTGGTCCTCTGCCTGGTAAAAGAAAAATACTCTGCCACCTCCCTCTAATTTCTGCCTTGAAATCTGGATCTGTATCCTGTCGATTACTCCCTCAAACAAATCAAACAACAAAGTAACTGAAAACTAGATGGGATATCTTGTTGCTCGACACTTGGAATTAGTTACTGGTTTGCTGGCAATGAGACTGAACGCTGGAAGGTTTTGTTGGAGATTGGCTGCCAGTTGTAAGATTGATGCCTTTAAACCATGATGCGCTGCCACCTGTGTGTAACTGCTCTCGGATTATGGGGGTGATCATTTCCTTGTTGGCTGTTCAACTGAAATTCGACTGCCCTGAATGAAACTGCCACTTGTCCCATAGCTTGCTAGTCTTCTTCTTGGAAAAGGAAGGTGCTCTGCCACCAGTGATTAGAAATTCTCCCTAAACATGTGGACATCAAGTCGAGTATGGGTTCCCTGTTGGCCACTATCTTCATAGACAACTAAACAATTTCAATCATAGCGAGCCAAAGCCTTGCTATCATTCATAACACCCTCATAATAAGTGACAATAACAGGGAATGTTGGACTCACTGATATGCATCATGCCTGGCAAACAGGAGTTCCACCCTTAGCAATTGTGCCTTGCCAGCAATATTTTTCTCAGCATCTCCATAATGCTCTCCATGGCATCGATCTAGAGTTCTAGCAGAAGATATGGGTGCAATAAGACATGAACCAACCACAAACTGATCACTTCCATTCAAATATGATCCTAGATTTACACTCTGACCCATAACCTGATTGTCACTGACAGTAGTAGCATACCCTGAAAATCCTCTATAGGGTTGTGGCCTAACAGCCTCTTCAACTGGTGTTCTGGCATCCGAAGGTCCTGTGTTCGCATAAGTGTCATCAATTCTTGGTATTTTAGTTCCCTCTGTGCAGTATTTACATCGAATCCATCCCTTGTTTGGATATGGTGACTAACATTGATATTCATGCATAAATTTTGTATCTTTCAACTTTCCGAACTTTTCATACATAACATTCACTTATGCACCTAGTCCACAGTTACTTATTCCAATTTCTTAGATGTCTGGTGCTTTAAGCTGCATATGCACTCCCTTTGTAGTGAATGCTGCAGGCTTGTGCTCTATCTTTAATCAAGGATCTGGGGCCATCTTCTGAGAATCTGCCACAATAAACATGCAAACGAAAAATGGTAGAGGCTTCATTTTCAATAGATCACTGTGCCTATTCTGAAAGATTTACTTATTTCCTGGCGAGCAAGGTTAATGCCTTCTCCAAATGCTTTAATTGAAACAAACAAAAAATTTTCCCTGTTCAGATAACCCCCAAATAGCATCTCTATAGCAAACTTTACAAGCCCCGAATAGATCTACTCTGTTGCTGTTTGCTTCAAACAGAAAAACCCTGCATTCAATTTCTGCAATATTCATCATCAAACTTTGAGATTTTCATCTGTATATTTGGATCCAACAACATTCCCTGAACCGATCTTATCTTCCTCTTCTACATTATCTTCAATGGTTACAGCCATTGCGACAGCTTTGGCTACAACTTCAGCTAGAGGGGGGGTGATCAAACTGGCAAGTTGCATCGTATTTGCAAGTTCCAGTTTTCATATAGAATGGGCGGATAGCTTCAACCTCTCTCCTTGGAAGGCCTGCAAAATTTCATTCTCATCGAATCCCCAAGGATAGAAGCAACTCTCAACACACAAAAAGTCCTTATTTCGTATCCATAAATGATGTGAGCAAAACGCTAACAAATCGACCATAACAGTAATGATCAGGTGGACATTGAGACTCAGGTTTTTTAATCTCTAAGAGTTTAGTCTCAGGTAGGAAATCACTCTTCTCCTTATGCGCTGGTCTGTTACCATAAAGAACTTCTCCCTTGTGACTAAACGCTTGGTGTTGACCTGTGTATCAGGGTTCATGGATTAAACACCTTCGCTATATAACAATAAATAAACCTCAGCATTTGGTATAGATGTTGTCTTCAACTCTTGGGCACACCGGTTTTGTTTGAAACCCTGCAACGACATTTACAACTTAAACCATTTGCAGAGGGCATCGCTGGATAGATCATCCTCTTGGACAACAACATAATGCTTCCAAGCCTTGTCAATATTGCAGTCACTGAACAACAATCAATAATTTGAAAAGCGAGTTCATAATCACACAACATGAAGCATAGTCTCCCACTATTATGACCCGAGACTCTATCAAACTAGCTGTGTAGATGGGCCCATTTGGAGGACATGACTGTGGTGATTCCCTTCGCTCATCAACAGTTGGTTCTGGCGTGGGATTGTGTGTTTGCTGCAACTGACACCTTGAAAAATGGTTCGAACATTTGGTAAGGATTAATAACTGTGTTTTATATATATTTTGTTTTTTTTAAATTCTCTGTGGGCAATATCCCACATTCACGAAAAGAGAATACACGAAGGTATACATATATGCCAACAGTTGTAAAGTGTATCGATGAAGTGGCCCCAAGGCTTGGGCTTTGGGGTTTGGTGTTGGCGTTGCTCGCGCTTGTGTGTGCTGTAGTTGTATTGATCGGTGCTTATACCTTGGTGTCGAGCTTTGGGAGGTTGGCCCGAGGCCAATGTATTTTTTGCTAAAACTTTTGTCAAAATATTTTGATAAACCTAACTAAACCCTGCACACAGGCCGAGGGCAAATTTTGCTCATTTATCCATAAAACTTCTGCATAAATGCAAAGGCTGAGGGGCCATTTTTAATTTTTCGCCAACTTCACCAAATTTCGACGAACAAACCAACTTTGTCTTTGCCCACCAGCGTTAAACTTTTACCACTTCGAACCAATCCACTATTCTTTTTGCAAAATGAGAAATAAATTTTGCAATAAACACTAGATACAGATAATCAATAATATCCAAGTCATAAGATGATTCCCATAAATTATGGGGTGATAACACCACCACCACCCGATCTTCCACGCCCATTTATTGCATCTATTAATATGATCTCTACTGTACCTCATAATCTTCCAGTGTCTGTTGACCCTTGGATAGTCCCTGATCTTGGAGATTATGTTCGTTTCGGCAACGTCATGCTGTTAAGTCCGGTTGAGTCCACTTATCAAGCCATTCAATCAGCAACCCCTATTACTTCTTCTTTTGACGAGTTGTCTCCTGATCCTTTCCGTGTCATCTTTCCCACTGACAAGATGATCATGTCTGTCATGGAAGACACCCCTTGGGATGATGGACATCATCGTTCCATCTTGTTTCTGGAACAATGGACTCTTGAGAATTATCAGTGGATCTCGACTCCGTCGACCATTGTTGTTATCTCCACGGTTTCCCAACCCACACGAGATGTGTTTGCAGAAGGGAATCTCAGTAAAATTTCACCCACGATACCCATAGATATTTCAGTGAAACCTGGGATCGTCGGGAATGTTCATATCAGAGCTTCCTGTTCTCCCATAGAAATTGTCACCTATACTTCCTTGTTTAAAGAATTCTGTGATATTTTTGTGTGGAGTTATGAAGAGATGCTGGGTATTGACCCTGCTATCATTGTACATGAAATTAGGACATAACCCAGAGCTAAACCAGTCCAGCAGCGCCTCCGTCCTGTCCATCCACGTAAAGCGACAGCCATTAAACTCAAAGTTGAAAAACTTTTTAAAGCCGGTTTCATTTACCCCGTGGCATTGACAGAATGGGTTTCCAACCCCATACCGATTGATAAAAAGGGTGGTAGTATACGCGTTTGTGTTGATTATCGGGATATCAACAAAGATTCTCCAAAGGACAATTTTCCAACCCCTTTCGTTGACCAAATTGTCGATGACTGTGCTGGTAGTGAAATATTTTCCCTCATGGATGGATTTTCCAGCTATAATCAAATAAATATCACTCCTGAGGACCAACATAAAACGACTTTTATTTGTCCTTGGGGTACTTTCGCCTACAGAAAACTTCCTTTCGGTCTGAAGAACGTAGGTGCTACGTTCCAACGTGCTATGTCTTATGCCTTTCACGATATCAAGCATATTGTTCAACCGTATTTGGACGATTTTCCAGCTCACTCTTTACGTCGAGTTGATCACCCTACTCATGTACGAGCGATTTTTGTTCGTTGCCGATTCTATCGCATTCGCTTGAATCCTCATAAATGTGTCTTTTGCGTAGAATCTGGCCGTCTCCTCGGTTTCATTGTTTCATGCCATGGGATCAGGGTAGATCCTATCAAGGTCGAGGCGATTCTTAACCTCCCTCCTCCTTCTTCTTTGCGTCAGTTACAAAGTTTGCAGGGGAAAGAAAACTTTCTTCGTCGTTTCATCCTGAATTATGCCGAGATTACTCGAGGTTTCACCTGTCTTCTAAAGAAAGGTTCAGAGTTTGTTTGGGACAAAATTGCTAACAACGCTTTTGAAGCTTTAAAGTTATCCCTTACAAAAGCTCCTCTTATTTTTCCTCCGGATTATAGTCGAGATTACTTTCTTTATCTAGCTGCGTCCGAGTTTACTATCGGCATGGTCCTCGTTCAAGAGGATGATAACCACGATGAACATGTTATCTATTGCTTGAGTAGAAGTTTATCATCCACGGAAATCAAGTACCAACATGTTGAGAAGCTGGCCTTGGCTGTTGTCCAAGTAGTCCAACGTTTCCATCATTATATCCTCTCCAGGAAGACTACAGTGATTTCACACTGTAACCCCATGCAACACATATTGACACGTCAATTGCTAGGGGGAAAGTACTCCAAGTGGATTGCTATTCTCCAAGAGTTCGATTTGGAATTCGATCGCGCCACATCGAAGAAATCTCTAGTTTTCGCTGAGTTAATTTGTGATTTTCCCCACACTGCCACGGAAAAGGTAGCAGTTGATTCGTTACCTGACGAGTCACTTTTCCTTATTAGTACCGACGATATTTGGTACGGAGATATCATTATATATCTCCAAACTCAAACTTTTTGGCCTAATTTGTCTAGTAATGAAAGACGTCGTGTCCGTTACCAAGCACGTCATTATATTATCCTCGGTGATACTCTTTATCATCGAGGCATTGACTTTGTCTTTCGACGTTGTTTGACTTTGGACGAAGCTGAGAAAGCTTTAAATGACTACCATTCAGGAGCATGTGGTGTTCATATGTCTGGGTATGCTACTGCCCAGAAGATCTTAGGTGCAGGTTACTTTTGGCCTTCCCTATTCACTGACTGCATTATTGCTGTTCAGAAGTGTCCCGCCTGCCAAACCTATAATCAAAAGATTCGATTGCATCCTGCTCCCCTTCATCCTGTAGTCTCCCTAGGTCCTTTTGCTAAATGGGGAATTGATTTCATGACATGTCACCCTCACTCGGCCAGGGGGCATGGTTACATTATTGTAGTTGTTGATTATTTCACAAAGTGGGCCGAGGCAATGCCGACATTCGATAATACTGGGAAGACTGCAACCTTATTCCTTTTTAACCATGTCATCACTTGTTTTGGTGTTCCTCAGGCTATCGTTACCGATCACGGTAGTCATTTTAGAAATAATATGATGTTTGAACTTACCGAGAAGTTGGGCCTTCGTCATGATAGCTCAACACCCTATTATCCACAGGCTAATGGCCAGGTCGAAGCCATCAATAAGGTTCTCATAACTATAATTCGACGGATGATAGGAATACATAAAACCAGCTGGCACACGATGTTATTTTCGGCATTGTGGGCATATCGGACATCTGTTAAGTTTGCCACAGGATTCATGCCTTTTCGTTTAGTTTATGGCATGGAAGCCATTCTGCCAATAGAATGTGAGATACCGTATTTGAAACTAGCTGTAGAACTCTTACCTAATACTTCTGCTAAAGAGGAACGTCTGTTGTATTTGATGCGATTAGACGAGACTCGCCATGACGCTACTCTTGTAATAGAAGCCCAGAAGAGACGTGTTAAGGCACAATACGACAAGCATGTCAAACCTCGTGTCTTCTCTGAAGGAGATCTTGTTCTTCTATATGAACAAGATAAAGATGTCCTAGGAGCTGGGAAATTCGAACCAATGTGGCGTGGGCCTTATATTGTTAGCAAAGTTTTGGAAAAAGGAGCGTATGATCTAGTGGACTATGATGGTGTGCCTTTGAGTGAACCCAGGAATGGGTTGTACTTGAAGAAGTACTACACATGAGTCATTTGTGCATGAGTACTGTATTTTTATGTATCATACTGAGTGTGTGTGTTACTTTAGTCTTGCCTTTGACGTTATCTGGTCTTTACCCTTACGTGACATTGTGTTTGATTGCCAGATGTCGGAGTATTCGCTACCTTATATTGGCTTCGCCGACGGTGCTAGTCGTAGTACTAGGAACCTAGCTTCCGCTGCTTGGGCAATCTATGCCCCGACAAATGAACTCATATCTCTACGAGGTATATGTCTTGGCTGAGCAACCAACAATATTGCAGAGTATAGCACCGTGGTTGAATTATTGGTTGATGCTATCTCTCTCGGGATTCGTTATTTGGTTGTTCGACTTGACTCACAGTTGATAGTACTACAACTCAGTAATGTATATTCTATTCGAAGTCCTACTCTATTAAGGATATATTTGCGGATTCGCCTCTTGGAAAGACATTTTGATTACATAGAATATCAACACATTCTGAGAAGTCTTAATACATTGACAGACGCTTTAGCTAATTATGYATTAGACAKGYATTTAMATCATTTATAAAATCAAACACATTAAAATGTACACAATTGTAAAGTAAGCCGGTAGAACCCATGTATATATATATAACGGTCAAAGTTTGTTTTTACAAAATGTGTCCGAAGACCAAAATATCAAAAAATGAAGCTCCTAGCTTCTACAAAGTGACATCACTAATGATGTTCACGATAGCATGCTAAGGTCCTGGCTACTCTACGGAGCAAACGACCCATAGAGGCAGAGACTCCCACGGTGTGACACTGATCACGTCGTGGGATCTCCTCCAGAGGCATATCTGGAACATCGACCATCAAGCCCTCTAAGTTTTTCTCCACTGTAAGATAGTCTTCGGCGTACTGGGGGACTGGAACTACTGCTTCTCCTCGGCGCTGAACAAGAGAACTACCAGCTAGTCTATATGCCCCAACATCTGTGTTATCAACAAATTTTTGGTGTTAGTCTTTGGATGATTCTATAAAAACCAAAAACATTTAATATGATGAAAATACAAAAACATCTAAAAAGTTGAAAAGTTGGTGTACTTCTTACCAATATCTCCCCACTATGCACCTTCAGGAAGGGCAAGCTCAGGATCACCGCGAAAGTCCAAGCCAACATATGCATAATCCTCAATCATCAAGACCTGGCCTTGGAGCCAGTCAAAGAAGCGATCGTCATACCTGACGATCGGTCCTGTCACATGCCTAGCCATGAGTTGGCACCATCGTAACATCCGTGGATCTCTGGGACCCGAAAAGTGCCAATCATCCTGAAGCCTATACACAGGAACCCTCTCGCAGAAGAAGGACACCAGCAACGATCCATAACCGAACTGCTTTAGATCTCCATGCCTGCTTTTTGTCAGTTGTTTCTTGAGGCTGCGTAACACTGCGTCAACCCAGTTGAAGACCCGGGGCTCGACACACTCGAGGGCATACTGAAAGTAGCTCTGTAGAGCCATATGCGGGGCAAAACTGCCTGCCATTCAAGCTATAGTAAAGAGAATGGTACGGAGAGTAATATCAGTCACTCCCCAAATGGCCAGTTTTCCCTTTTGTCTTTCAGCCTCTAGCACGCAATACTCTCGGCAATACTCACTCATTTTCATGCCACCCCTGTGGCTACCAGTCAAAATGACATGAGAACCTCGTCTTGACAACCCAGTCAGGAAATAGATATCCTCAATATCAATCGTCATTGTGTGGGAACCGACATTAAAGACCCGCTGATCCAGATCCCACATCCAGACTAAATGTTCCAACAATTGAACTTGGGCTCTCATGCCCGGTATACGGAAATACTTTAGGATATTGCAATCTCTTAAAGAGGAAATGGTTTGAGGGTGATTTTCGGCGGTAGCATTATCATCCTCGTGTTCCCTTTCTCTCCATTTGAGCACCATTGTGTGACTATTAACTTGCATGGAAACCATGGGAAGATAGTTAATAATTTGAAACATGAGAAAAATTGGTTTGATTGGCTAAATATTATAAAAAATTTTGGGCACTGCGTTGTTCACAGGTGACTTATAACTCACAGTGCAGACTTCTCGCACTGTAGCTTAAGACCACCTGCGGGAATGAAGACTTCTCGCAGGCCCCGTATAGGCAGCCTGCGGGAATCCTCATTCACGCGTAGGGTTTCAAAAACTCACTTGAAACTTGAATTTTAGCCACTAAAATCATAAAATTAAACCATGAAAAGCTAGGGAATTTAGGACTTACCAATCTGATCCAGACAGTTCGTGAAATGATGCCCCAAAGCTCTCGAAAATCGACGATGAAGATCGGAGGTAAAATGGAAGTTTTTGCACTACAATGGTAAATGGGTAAAACATATGGTAAAAATGAATAGTAAAATTTTTTTTATTTACTTTTTACCATATTAAAAGTGGGTTTTTGTATTTATTCACTATTTTACCCTAATTTCTAATACGAAAGTGAGTGAAATGACTTGCAGGTACCCAATGCAAATGTTTATGGATGAAAAACTTTTGCGATATGATGCATTTTTGTTCTGTTTCCTATGGTTTTGATATAAGACCTCAAGTGCCTTTTATCCGTTCTTGCACTTGCGAAAAACCTAGAACGTGATCGAGCGTTGTTTTATCTCTTTTCTGGGCTCGATGTGGTTACACGAAAAAGGAACCCCCCAGGAGTTAACTTTAAGCTCTTTTCATGACTCCCTAAATATGAAAAGATTGCCGAGTGATCTTGCTCTTTTCACACTCGTTAAAGTATTTGAAATTACGCGTCCTTCGAGCGATAGTTTAACCCTTTTTCAGTCTCGTTGGACTATTGTATGAAAAAATGAACTGAGAGAGTTCTCTTTTGAGTGTTTTTCCAAACTCTATAATCCTGAAAAACCTTCGAGTTTTCTATCTCTGGACTCGTTAAACAAACATTGACTGACCCGTGATGGGACCGAACCACTCCTTCTCAGGGTTCGTTAAAAATACTCCGAGGGACTCGTCCGAAGGATGAGCTTATATCAACAAGCATATGTGATCCTCTTCAAGCTTGCATAAAAATAAAGAGGTACTTGCTAGAAATGGTGGGGGAAAATTTGGGAAAGGGATATGTTTCATTTTTGTGTTAATTGGCAGTAAGTGTTGCTCTTGAACATGACACCCTCTATTCATCATTTGAAGTCGGTTTGGGAAATCCATTTGTCTCTCATACGATTCAATAACAAGGTCGTTCCATGTGTCGTCTTTGAGTAAATGCTGCCAAATCATTGGTCGTGTCTTCCATATGTTCAAGAGCAGTCCAAACCTCTATTGAGTCGGCCATCTGCAGTTATACTTTCATTCCGTGTCGGCCTTCCCTGTGTCCAAAGTCCAATTGTCACATGCTCTGTTTCACTTTCAAACTCTGTTACTCATTTCGTGTCACTGATGTGGGATACATCAAGGCCCTCCTATGACGAGTCTTGTTCTGTCAACTTCAACACATTATCCAGAATTAAGACTTAGAAATTATTCAGTACCTTGAAGCTTGCATGCCTCAATGGAAAGTTTCTCGCTTTCGACAATGGGTTTACATCATTGACCCCTGATCGAGAGATTCCGTCGAGTGTTCGACATCAACTCATTTATTCACAATTGATGGATTGTACTATCGTACCTTGGGAGTCATTGTCATTAATGGTGATTTCCCTTGCACTTGTTAACGGTATACATCAATGAGCGGTAATCAAGTGGTTTCTACCATGTTCGACTTCGACATGTGTAATCACATGGTCAGATTCGTACTTTGGGCGACGAGATTGAAGAACCTGGATATTGTCTTTGTGATCCAGGTTGCGATGGAGTATGCATGATTTACGACACATATATCCACTATGTATGATTCGTGGCTATGTCGTCTTGACTGAAAATTTGTCGCACAGATCCATAGTGTATTCAGGTGGCTGTGCAGTATAGTGACAGCATGGATCCACAGTGTATGATTGGTGGCCATGACCTTGATTTATGATGTCATCAGTCTATGATCTGAGTATGGGAATGCCTACCTCGGAATTGATATATATGATATTCTGCTGATGCTTGAATGTTTTCAGGTTTCTGATTAGATGTGCTTTTGGTTCTTGACACACACATGCAGCTTACAAAGTCTATCGACTGTCACTGGTTCCACTCTTAGACTTTGGGGGGCATTCTGTTATCCATGAATTTAGTCATTGTGATGAGGTCATGATGATGTCATGATGATGAAAAATCAAGCTCTTTATCAAGAACACTTTCTTGAGAAAATTTACAGTTGTCTTCTTCCAAAATTCACACTTTGAAACATGTTCGCAGGTTGCTTATATATTCACCTGCGGGAATGACTGTTTCCCGCAGGCTACCTTAAGCTGGGGTGCGAACTTCCTGCATTGTACTCATGGTTAGGGTG